>OU426871.1:765000-835000 GCA_911387685.1 Dolichovespula media
GATGAGGACGCGTTGATCGACGTCGATAATTTAAAAATTAGTCGAAATAAATCGGTCTCGGTCTCGTTCATATTCCATGACGTGTAAATACAAGGAGAGTTTTCATTTGCGTTCATTCCGACGATAATCATTTGGCGAGGGTCCCCGTCAATGCGTTCAAATTGAACACGAGACGAAGCGTCGATAACGAGACCGAGGGGTATTCTTGAAAATCATTTTTGAGGAAAAATAATAAAAAGAAAGAAAGAAAGAAAGAAAGAAAGAAAAAATCGTTTCGACACCACCCATCTGTCTACGATGACAATCCTATTTTCTTTTCAAATAGATAGAAAAGTTGTTACTCATCTTGGTGAAGTCAAAGTTCACTGCTACTAGTCTTGGTAAGGTCGTCGATACTTTAATTAACGAGCTTCTGCCCGAACGAACGACAAAGTTATAATTGAGAGAAGAGAAAAATGCCTCTCTCTCTCTCTCTCTCTCTCTCTCTATCTCTCTCTCTTTATCTATCTATCTATCTATCTCTCTTGGTGATCTTGACTTCAACTTGAAACTTTTCTTCGATGTTTCATAATTACAAGAAATAGAATTAGAAAGAAGAAGAAGAAAAAGGAAAGAGAGAGAGAGAGAGAGAAAAAAATATGTATATATATATATATATATATATATATATATATATAGAAATCGTATAAGAAAAAAAAGTGAAGGAAAGTGTAATCAAGCTAATCAAAAGGCAGACTCGGTCGGGGTCTGATCATAGAGAAGTCTACCCGGGGAAGGTCCGAAGGATAGGAAAAAAGAGCGACGAGTGAAGAGGCCCTTTGTCCCTTTTTGGGGGCAAGGGTGACGGTGGGAACGGTGATAGTGGAGGTGGTGGTGTCGGCGTGGACTCCTGGATCTCATGTCTTAGAGAGTTGTTTGCGGTTATAGCGGCGGCGTTGTACCCGACTAATTCGAAACTACATATTTAAAGCTGGGCAAACTCTCTGGGGTTGCCTGGGCAACCGCCGAACGTACAAAGAAGTCACTAGCCGCGAGGGACTTGAAAACTCTCGTTTCTGCGAGCTGGAGGAATCGTAGAGGCTCGAAAAGAGGACTTGGAGAGTGTCGAGCCGCCGAGTGTGGTGGAGAAAGGGCTGGAAGAGGAAAAGGTGCGAGAGAGAGAGAGAGAGAGAGAGAGAGAGAGAGAGAGAGAGAGAGAGAGTGAGAGTGAGAGTGAGAGTGAGAGAGCGAGAGAAGCTCCTCCGATGACGACTACGACTACGTCTACGTCTACGACGAGGAGGAGTCGTAGTATTCCATTCGTCTTTTTCTATCTCGTGTGTGCCTATACGATGGGAAGGATGAAAGAGAAAGATGAAGTCCGATGTTCTCACTTTCTCAGTGTCCATCTCTAGATAAGAGATGAACAAGCCCGATGTCTGCATCCTTGTCCAACGGGACGTTGCTTTTAATTAATCACTTTCCCTCCCCTCTCCTCTCACCTCGAATGAAAACTCATTTCGTTAAGTGATCGTAGGTATATATATATATATATATATATATATATATATATATATATATATATATAAAAAAGATAAGAAAAGAAAAGGAAAAAAATGATTTGAATTTAAAAGACAAAAATGATGAGCGAGATTTGTCGGAAGGAATTCTTCTCTACGTTGAATAATGCAACGAGCAATAATTTGAAGTTCATAAAAAGGAACGACGAGATCGCTATCGTTTTAACGAGCAACAAAAATGACGAGTGGCTGGCTCGGTTATACTAGGGAAGTCTGATTATCGGTGCACGTTCGTTCCTCGAAACGCATTAAAATCACTTTTCCTCGTATTAAGAACACGATCATAATAGGATGAAGCTTGAAATATCGTTGCGGTCACGAATCTCGTCGGGTATGGTGTTACTTGCCTAGCGCCCGTGCGCGTTACGTGTATGATGATGTATTCACGAGTGCTGAATTACGAGCGTACGCGCGAGCGATAAGTAGAATCGTCGCACGTAAATTGCAACGCTTTGAAGGATAATTATTATATGTATGTGTGTATATGAGCTCACGTACCTCTACGTATAATAAATGCACATGTGTGTCGCGTTCTAGGCGAGAGATAACCGTGCCTTTTACTGATTAAAATGTCTTCAATATCTTCAAGAAAGACGCTGACGAGTATTATTGTTATGATCTCCATCTCTCTCTCTCTCTCTCTCTCTCTCTCTCTCTCTCTCTTTTTTTCTGTATCGTTAATAGAAATGATATATTATCAATTGATTCAATGTTGAAAATTAATAATAACATACATAATTATTACGAATTTAATTAAAATCAATGATAAAATAGCGATGCCAACAATTTTCGAAGTAATTAACATAAACATAATATATATAAATATATATATGTGTGTGTGTGTGTGTGTGTGTGTATAGATGTTAAAATGAATAAATAAAATGGAACGAATATATCGCCTGTTGAATATAAACTGTTCTCATTAGAAATAACTATACGTGAAGACCAGAAAATTCAAAGGGTGGTCACGTAGTTTGCAATTAATTGTCCGAAATGGTAGCTCCATCTAGCCTGTTAATTAGAACGAAGCCACGTTCTAACGATGGATGCAAGCTGTAAGCTGAGGTGCTGAGATGCTATGACGCCTTCCTTGGACCGTGTAGCTTGCCTACTACTACTACTACTACTACTCTCTCTCTCTCTCTCTCTCTCTCTTCTATGTAGAACGTTTAAGAGCTCGCGTATATTCTCGCAACATAGACAGGAACTTCCCACCTAGAGATAGGACGTGGTTTAATCTTGAGCCGATATAGCTTGGTAATCTTCTGGATATTTCTCTCTCTCTCTCTCTCTCTATCTATCTATCTATCTATCTATCTCTATCTCTATCTGTCTATCTGTCTGTCCGTACGTCCTTCCGTCTTTGGCTTCCATTTCGGTCAAGGAAAATTATGTTCGTGTCGAAGAGCCACGCCTCCGAAGCCGATGAATTTCTACGGTAACGATCGACTTTGGTTATCGATGAGCTACTACGTTCTTAACGATGGTCCATTTCCATGGCAAATCCTAATGGAAAGACACAATCACTTTGTGATTTTCTAATAGTAACATATATACTTATTATTTTAACTTATTTTTCTCATCCTTTCCTTTCTTTTCGTTTCTTTTCTTTTTTTTTTTAGCTCGAACAAGGGATAAAAAAGATATCTTCGTTAATTCTATCACGTAGAGTCATCCTATCTTTCCTCTCTTTGCGTTTCATCCGGCAATCTCGGAAGAAGCTTCTTTCCTCTAATAATAATAATAATAATAATAATAATAATAATAATAATAATAATATATATATATATATTTTTCTTAACGAGAGGAGATCAAAAAGAGTCGAAGATAATTACGAGACCAGGCGCGAGCTTTTTATCTGGATCTTTCTTTCTAATAAAATTGGTGAGAGATTTTTGTTTCCATCTCTCTCTCTCTCTCTCTCTCTCTCTCTCTCTCTCTCTCGTTTCATTAAATGAATTACTTTGATTTTATGAATGAAGTGTACGTGTGATTATCTATCTATATGTATGTATCTATAGAAAAAAAGAAATTGTAATCAAATTAATTTGAAATTGCATATGAGATGCGTACGAGAGAGAGAGAGAGAGAGAGAGAGAGAGAGAGAGAGAGAGAGAGAGATGGAGAGAGAGGGAGGGGGTAAGAGAGGGGAGGAGTACTAATCCAGGTATTTTGGGTGAGAACATACAGTCTGTTCGTGTAACGCGATTCTCATTGGTGAGAACCTGGGAAAGGGGGAGGGGGGTGGGTTAGTGAGAACGAGAGAGCAGGGAGATGTGCAGGATCCCTCATCCATCAAGGCAAACGGTACACGGACGACATTAGCAGCACTTAGTGCTCACGAAGTGCTGATTCGGTGCGACACCGATGCTCGAACGGCCGCCGAATAACGAGAACTCCCCCTGCTCGTCAGCTTACGAGCTTTGTCCGGGGTGAGGGGGAGAGTGGGAGAGTGGGTAGGAGAATAGAGGAGGAGTTTATATTCAGTCGGCCGGTGGATCGAAATCATTAACGAATTCGTCATAATCGATTCTTCCCTTTCAAGACTCTCGATTAAACACATTCCGAACCCGTACAGGTTCCACAATCGACTTTCTATCGATCTTCCTTTTGATCTTTAGGATCGAAAGATCTTTCGAAGGATTCATTCAAGGAGTCGCTTTTTATTTCTAACGTTTCGTCTCAAATCGATCGATCCCCTGTTGATCTTTAGGATACTTGGAAAGATCGTTGGGACTGATTCATCAAAGAGTCGCTTATTATTTCTAACGTTTCGTCGGAAAAATCGTCGTCGAAATAACGATATTCTCCGATCTACGAGTAATATTTGTAAGATCACGTAGATCCGATGAGTCTTCAGATGATTTCATTGAAGATTTTCGGCTCGATTCTAATTAGGTTATCTAACGGGTACGTCCCAATGCTTGTATCCAAATCGGGGACATTTGGAAGAAAGAAGAAAGAAGAAAGAAAAGGAAAATGAAAAAAATGAAAGACGAAAGAAGGAGCAGGCTTTCCGAGTATCAGCAAATCGAGTAAGGTAGGGTCGATTGGTCATGGGACTAGCGATTAGTAGGCATTAGAAATAGATGGCCGGTTTGCGGGGGATCTCAACGGCTCTCCCATGGTATTAGAAAGGATTACGCTTAGGATTAGGCCTACGATTCGGCTCGAGCTCCGGATCGAGATTCTCTACGCCCTAAGGAGATTCCACGAGGGAAACAGACTATATGTAATCGTCATCTCTCTCCATCATCGACGTCTCTTTCTTTCTTTCTTTATTTCTCTCTCCTTCTCTCTCTCTCTCTCTCTCTCGTTTTTTGTCTGATAAAATCCGAAGCAGTTCGAAACGTCGATAAAATATCCATTCGATATCAACGTTAGGTAGCTTATCGCGTTACAGATTTTCGCTCGAATCGATTCCGATACTCTCGACTTGTCGTAAAAGTTTTTTCGCGCGAACGTTAGAACGATATCATGGTAATAGCAAGACCGTAGAAATTTTTATGATCGATTGTATCGAGAGAGAGAGAGAGAGAGAGAGAGAGAGGGCTCGATTAAACGCGCAGAACACGCATCTGCCTTCTATAATTCTACCTGTGTTACTTCATTTTTTTGTTTCCATCTTTTTCCTTATTGACCAATGAGGATATTTCTTTACGGCGACAGCCAATGGAAAAAGGAAAGAGAACAAAAAATGTAGCAGAATATTGCATGGCTTTTGTGACTAGTAAGGAAACGATGACGATGATAATGATAATAATAATAATAATAAAAATAAATAATATCGAATGTTTGAAACATTGATTATCCCCTTTGGAAAAGAAATGATCTTTTAAAGGGACCAAAAGTACCCTTAAAAATATTTCACCCTTAATCCTAGTCTCGTTAACGTTTATACGTTAACGTTGCTTCGCAATCGCGATATCATAAATAAATTGTACGTTGTAATTGTTGGTCTTTAGATAGCCCCCCACCCTTATCATCGTAAGTCACTCCCAATAGGGGTGATGCTAGGGATGAGAGAGAGAGAGAGAGAGAGAGAGAGAGGGTCGAAAGAGGTCGTAGCCGATACCGCAGGACGAAGCTAGTCGAGCGTTGGGAAGTGCTTTAAAATGATTTATTCGATACGTTCGGTGTGCGAGGGAGACGAGGGAAATGAAGGCGTTTAATATGATAAAACGCTCGAGCGTAACTTTAATCGTTTTCGAGCGTGCTTTTGGCTAAAAGTTTAGCCGATCCTAGAGAGTTAAAAAAATTTACGCTCCTCGTGAAAGACCCGGGGAAGGGTTTCGGTTGACAGAAACTCAAGTTTGTCGAGTGAAAGAAGGAAAGAAAACAAAAAAAAAGTAGAGAGATTTGCTTCCCGTGAATCAGTAAAATGAACAAGATAAAACTTACTACGTTGTTGATGCGATAAATAATAAAAATAAATATTAGACGGGTACATTAGTAAAATAAAATAATACGAATAATAATATATTTATATGATTTAAACAAAAGTGAACGAAGTGAGAAAACGAGCGAGAAAATAAATAAATAAATAAATAAATAAATACAAAATCTAGAAAGTCAAATGGATACAAAAAGAAGCATCGATATCTTAATCTAAATAGGATAATAATATTGATTGTGCGTAAGTGTGTGTTAGCGTAGGGTGGGAGAAAGACAGTCAATTTCTTTGTTGGTCAAAAACTGTGAGAGCAAAGCGAGAGAAGGCCAATTTCGGCATTTAATAACGACGGCAAAGCCAACACCGAGCGACGATACAGGTCGCATTTATTTCGACGATCGCGCTGGACCCTCGTATAAGGGCAATCATCGAGAGAGCTCGCGGAGGGTGATCACCAGTTCTCTCGGTGTTCCCTATAAGCTCGTGTGCCACTAATCCGAAAGCCATATAGACCGACGTGGATGAAAGCCAAGGGGTGGAAGGGACACGGGGGTAGAAAGGGGGAGAAACGAACGTACCAGGGCGAAGAACTTGGCTCCTGGACTCACGCAAACGATTTCCGACTCTTTGGACACACGTATATATATATATATATATATATATAATACATACAATATATATATTTATATATATATATTATATATGTGTATGTATATTATATATCTCTCTCTCTCTCTCTCTCTTTCTCTTTGAGGGTAGATGTGCGCCTGTAGCTATACCATACTCAAATTAGGGTCCTTGCGAAAATCCGCCTATAAACACTCGGCTCTGTACGCTTCGAATTTGAATATCTCTTGAACGAGCCATCGACGTGATACCGGCTAAACTACGAATGCAATAACGACGATGACGACTTTAGAGGAGTAAGAATCCGATATCCAATAGGTGTTTCGTAAAAACGACGTTCCACCGGATAACATTGGACCCATTGGCACGTGTTCCCTACGTTCATTATCGAGCTACTGTAGTGGGATACGTACTTTGAAATACAGAGAGAGAGAGAGAGAGAGAGAGAGAGAGCGGGGAGTGGGAGGGCTGGCTCCAGTAAAAATCTCTACTCTACTCTACTCTACTCTACTCTCTAGCTTGGCTATCGGTCTAGTCGGTTCGTGTACACTTGGCTTACCAAGCCGTCTGCCAAGTTTTATGAAACTTTTGCGACTAACGTTTCAGAACGAAGCAGAAGCTTCTTTTTTCCTTCTCTCTCTCTCTCTCTCTCTCTCTCTCTCTCTCTCTCTCTCTGTCTCTGTTCGCTTGATTAACCGACTTGTCGTTATGTCACTTCGGACCGCGTCTTCTCCTAGAGTCCCTTCAATTTAGAGATCATCATAGATGGTTCAATCTTTTTTTCCTTTCCTTCCTATTTTCTTTTCTCGCTTTTTTGGTTAACGTCCGAGATTCGAAACGAAATACTGGAAAGGAAAAAGGCCTTTAGCAAGTAGGAATCGAGGGGGGTTAACGTTCGTTGAATTTTTTCACGATAGCAAACGATAACGTTATTAGGCGGAACGGGAAAAAAGGTTTTCGGCCTGTTTTTTTTTTTTGTGTTTTTTTTTTCTTTTTTCTTTTTTTCCCCGCGGCGCGTTACTTTTACGTTACGCTTAGCGGCACGACGACTTGGGTACGCTCATGCGTTATCCGTTAACGCCAGAGTGCACCGTGGCGCGCTCGGCCACTTTAGTTGCAAATTATGAGCTCCCCTGTACTTTCTGCTTCGCGCTAATCCACGCTACGCTTTTTTATAGGAATATTTTTTCATCCACGCCCGTTGCTCTTGAAAAAAACTTGTTAAACTTCGATAGGGAATAATTATTTGATGGAAATTATACTTGCTTTCTTATTTGAATTCTTCCTTTTTTTTTTTTTTTTTTATTTCATTCGATCCTTCTTCTTTCTTTTTTTTTGTTTTGTTTTTTTTTTAATCGATCGATGGGTCAGTAACAAATTACGTTTTAATTATAGGATTATGATAATGTCATAGCTGGGTAAATGTTGGCGGGCTTAATACTAATTGCATGATAATATCTATAAATGGAAGTGAAAAATTTTAATATATATGTATGCATATAAAGAAATATAACGAGCCACTCTCTTTTTATTTCTTTCCTCTCTCTCTCTCTCTCTCTTTTTCTCGTAACACTTGAAAGAAGATCGTCGTTCGAAGGCTTTGTCTCTTTAGGAAGACGTACGGCCATTGTCTTTCGGGAAGGCGCAACGTTTCACTGGGATCAAGGGTAAGAACGACTGTGGTCTGGGCAAACGGAGGAGGGTTTCCTGATGCCGATATAATGGTCGATGATAAAACACCCTGAGGCGCTACGGGACCCCAGACACAATAGCGTTCCATATAGATTCCCCATGGCCTGTGGGAATCGCAGGAGAGGCGCCGTAGGCGTCACCCAAGGCCATTCATTCGACGATCTTTCTTCAACGTTTATATCTTTTTCTCTCTCTCTCTCTCTATTTTTTTCTTCTTTTTTTTTTTTTTCATTTTCTTCTCTTTCCCTTCTTCAAGCTCTCGTTTTAGACGTTAGAATAATCGTTTTATTATGACATACGTAAGCGTGAGTTCTCGGTACATTTATATATTTGTCCAAGATAAGATAAATTTATAAATAATCGATTAAAATGCTTGAAATACAAATTAACTTTGAGCGTACAAATTTATACAACTTTTACATATAAAACTGCTTTTATATATATATATATATGTTAGATCTCACCAGCTTTAAAAAGTGCAAAGGTCAGAAAGCACGGCTTTTAACCCAGAACTGTATAAAGCTTAAACTTCATAAACAAAACGGAAGGTATTACGAGGAAAAGAACTTTAAAATAAAATATAATGAAAAGTAATATTTATTATAAAATCCTCTACAAATATATACATATATATATATATATATATATATATATATATATATATATATATATATATAGTTGATTAATATAAAACAAAATAAAAAAGGAAATATATTACAGTCTACTCGACATTCTATTTTCGTTATTTTGCATGTGTCCTGACGTTTGGTGACGTGATATGTTTGGACAAGAACGGAAGAACAAAAGAGACAGAGAGAGACAGAGAGAGAGAGAGAGAGAGAGAGAGAGAGAGAGAGGCTAACACGAATGGACGGTTAATGAAATGGTCCACGTTGCGGAACCGCATCAGTTCGGGCACATTTGCGTTTTCCTTCGGTCTCAAGCAACAACGTGTTCGTCGCTAGAGATGCAAGAGATCCTACCGGATTATCAAGCATATTAATTAGTCATGCTTGTGTCTCATCTCTATCTCTTTTCTCTCTCTCTCTCTCTCTCTCTCTCTCTCTCTCTCTCTCTCTCTTCCTTTCTCTCTCTCCTTTTATGAGCTTCCAAGGACTTGCACCGTGACACTCGGATGCAACGGAGGAAGCTATTATTAATGACCATGGACTATTCAACTTCTGTTCACGAACACATATCATATATTCTTTTCGCGCTAACAAACAATAGAAAAATTATTATGGAAAATATCGTAATAAAAAAGAAAGAAAAAAAGAAATTTCAAATTAATGTTATATAAATAAAATGATTTCGTAAATCCATCGAAACGTTTGAATTAGTCGACTCGATCGATAATGACGATATTTTATTTGATACGTCTATTTCAAAGTAATAATAATCCTTTTATATTTCTAAATTATTTCGTCGAATTGATCGAACCGATATAATAATCGACAGAAGGCTCACGTCGTTGTCTCCTCGTTTATCGATCGATCGATAACGCGCTAACAAAATTATATACCATAGACGTCGTTTTTTCTTCCAGCTGGCTCTTCGAGTCTCCTAAATAAAATCGCTTTTACTTAAACGTTCGTCCTGACTCATCAACGCCAGGCGCGCGTGCTCTCGAGATTCGCCGACGTCTTTACTTAAAAAATTTTCATACCGAGCGCGTCTCCTTTTTTTTCTTGTTTTTCTTTTTTTCATTTATTTATTTTCCACGGGTTAAGACGTGCTCCATTAATTCATTACGTTTGAAATATCCCACCCCCACCTCCCCCCACTACCCGCTTCCTTCAGGGAATTTCGTAATCTCGACGACCTTTTAAAAAATTCTATGAAATACGTTTCACTGAAAATCTTTGATGATTAAAATTTAATATCGAGACCATTCGGATTGCAAAAAATACAAATTTATCCTAATTTCATTCTGAAATAATTTACAGCGAGAATTAGCTCTGTTATACGTGGGATATGAATGATGTTTTATTTTTCGAATGAATTGACTCGAGTAAATCGAACAAAAAAATATCGTCGACACTTTATTCGTCCTATTCGTTGAGTCCGAGACATCAACGAGAGGATCTCCTTTTCTTTTTTCTTTCTTTTTTTTTTTGGGGGGGGGGGGAGGAATATCATAAGCATGACGGATTTTAGGGGATACGGTTGGGGGATTGGAGGAAGAGAAAAAAATGTACGCTTCATACGTGAAAGGCCGACGACAAAGTGAATTCGTGAATAACACTTTTATTTTTCCCCCGTGACATCCATCTAAAATATTTTTTCCCGTGCTCTACGGACACGTGTGCATCGTCGTTTAGGATCTTTAATAATTTCGTCGCAATACGTTTTAAAAGCGAACATTTTGAACTTGGAGAACCTTTGGAGATTTTTTTTCTTTTCTTTCCTTTCTCTTTTTTTTTAATCCTTTTTTTGTCTTTTTTATTTTGTTTATTTTTTTTTTTTTTAATGGAATCTGAATAGAGTATAATGACGTCGGAGAAAGATATTTCGTAGAAAAGAAGTATGCATGTATGTATTTAAATTTTCATGCGATCATCTTTCTTTTTCTGTTTCGTTGAATATCGTGCTCTTTCTCTCTCTCTCTCTCCCTCTCTATCTCTCTTTTATTTTTTATAAATATTTTCCTTCGTACGCGTCGAAGGATTCAAATAAATATTACGAATTACACGATTGAAGAAAAACAAACGGGATAATGGCAGGAACCCTCTCGATTTCTTTTGTATCCTCGTAGAAATACATAAATACAAACTTCGCGTATTGTGAAGTTGGAGCTTTTTCCGATTTTTCCCGTAGCAGTATTGCTTGATATATATATATATATATATATATATATATATATATATATATATATATACATATTTTTTTTTTATCGGCTTAACGCCGGTCACTATCGAACATTTCCACTCTCTCTCTCTATCTGGTGGGCCCTCCTATGGGAATCCCTTTTCCACGGCTTATTTAGCTGGATTTGTTATTTCTCTTTCTCTCTCTCTCTCTCTCTCTCTCTATATATATATATATATATATATATATATATATATATATATATATATATATATTCACTCTTTCTCTCCCCTTCTCTATCTTCCTCTTTTGCTTTTCCTATCTTTCGGTATCGACGATGCGAAGGATCTTTCAATTCTTTTTTCTTTTTCGATGCATCCAAGAAGAAAAGAAAAAGAAAGAGGGAAAGGAGAGTGAGAGAGAGAGAGAGAGAGAGAGAAGGGGCGTTCACCGGTCGAATACATTATCGATCCTTGGCCAGTTTAGTGGTAGAAGGTTTGCCATGCCAAAACGGATGTGAAATTCGTCGGAAGTTGCTCGGAAAGCAAAATTCTCCCTGCCTACCGGAAATCTATACGGTTATTGCTCTTGAATAATCGTATAGATAGGGATAAAGAGAGAGAAGGAGAGAGAGAGAGAGAGAGAGAGAGAGAGAGAGAGATACTTTATCTAGTAATCATCCCTTTAAAAATACGATGGACCAAGCGAGGATTTTTCGTGGTCGCCTTACAAACATTTCGTAATTCTTTTTTTCTTTTTCTTTTCTTATCTTTTCCGTACTTACCGTCGATCGACGGATAAGGATGATCTTTCAAAAATGTTGGTCGTATCATTGATAACGAAGGCAAAAAAGAAATATTATTTCCTATACGATTTCAATTATTTCTCATATTTATTTAGCTTTCGTTATTTAATCGTTACGGATGATATTATGGGTTTGATAATATATATCTCTCTCTATGAAGATTTAATATTATCGTTTTGGAAAACACGTATTAATGGTTATTGATTATTCGTTGTAAAATAATATTTGCCAGGTTTTTCAGATCGTCGAATAAATGTAGTATTCCGATTCGATTGGAATAGTAGCTCGTTGTCGATCGTCATCTAAAGCCACTCATATACTATAAATACATATGTATGAACGTATTCCATTACGAACTTTTTATCCGATATAGAATATAGATTAATATCGACGTACTCCGCCTGTGTCCTCGCCGTCGTCGTAGTCGTAGTCGTCTAGTAAATGGTCTATTGCTTTGTTTTGTCCTCGATTTTATATTTCGTTTTCGACGACCCTCCTACAAGAGAAGTAAAGGGAACGGGGTGCTTTGCCTTCGAGGTACTTGACGAAAGCCATCACACGTTCGTATCACAACGTTTGTATCGCTCGTATAAATTTTACTTGCTCGGTTTCCTAATAATCCCCTTACAAAGGATGAGTATATATATATATATATATATATATATATATATATATATATATATATATATATATTTATCATTTTATATTTCTGATAAATTTATCGTTATATGTACATACGTGAATTGAAAACATTTGATCTTTGCCAAGCGTTTGAAATATCATTTATTTAATTCTTGTCAAATTATAGTACAGTACACACACACATATATATATATATATATATATATATATATATATATGTATAATTAATCAATCGTTAATCCTTAATTAAAGAAAAAAAGCTTTTCGACGATCATGATCGTCTTATCTCAATTTCGTAATTAGTACAAATCTTTGCTCGGGAATAAGGACTAATGAGTATACAGTTACGTTAGTATCTCTGTGAAACGAGGCTGGATTACGACGGTACCCTATACATATGCTATGTATATATGTACATATACCGAACGAAGTTTACTCGGCGTACCCTATTTGAAGCAGCTTTGCGTACAATCGGCAAATGTTTGCACCGTTAAGAGTAGCGAAGGGACGGCAAAATCGTTCTCCCGACGTAGTAGTATTCCTATTTCTTCATCCCTTTCCAACATTTATCGTTGTATTTCGAGAGCTTTCCCTCCCTGTAAGTATAAACTCTCCCTTTACGGTTCTTCGTGGGACCACTCGAGTCCGAAATCGGCGCATAGGGGAGTTTTTACGTTGTCTTTTATAAACCGTGTTTCATACTCGCGAATCTCGTTTCTTATTCTTCGCAATAGAACCGTGGGAGAGAGAGAGAGAGAGAGAGAGAGAGAGAGAGAGAGAGAGAGAGAAAGAGAGAAAGAGAGAAAGAGAGAGAAAGAAACGAGGGTCGAATCTTCGTTGTTTTCCTTCGAGATTCTCCAGAGATCGTCTCCAGAGTCGTAGCAATTCGATTATTATGTCACGCGTGACGAGCTTGAGAAAAGGGCGGATAATGTTTCTGCCGAGTGTCGGAAGGACGCGAGTTTTGTTTTGATTTTGTTTACGCGTGTTTCTAAGTCGTTCTAATCCTACGGATTATATCGTATATGTGACATATGGGCGGTGAGACGTGTCAATTCAGGTTCGTTCGTTCGTTCGTTCGTTTCCTTTTGATCAAATTTATATTTCATTTGTTATTACTTTTAATGAATTTATTATTAATGTTCGTAAGAATTCAAGGGATTTATCCGTTTGGAGAAATTGAAAATTAAAATGTACCTGAATAGCGACGATAAAACTTTACTAGTAGACCGTTTATAAATCAACGCGTTAAAGTCGGCCAAGTTCACTCGATGACATACCCAGGTATTCAAGAGAGAAACAGTACTTTCCACGTAAACTCGCTGAAATTTGGACAGTTGGCACGAATGGTGCTCGAAAGGCTACTCCGAAGTTAATTAGCCAACGAAATCCTGCAAAATCCGGTCCCAAAGGCTTCGCCCACAATCTTCCAAGTCTAAACAACTTTCAATGTACTTCAAAAATACAGTATAATTTTCCAAAATATACAGGTATTAACTAAATTATATATATATATATATATATATATATATATATAAATAGAAGTAATTAGCAATCAATAAATTATTTACCATTGAATTTAATACAGCCATTTAATATAATTTCTACTTAAATTCGTTTACCTGCATATATATGCTAAATTATTTGCGTATTACTTTTTTTCTCTCAATTTTTTTTTTTTTTTAAATATCCGAAACACCGTTTTCTCTCCTCGATGAGAATTCTACCATGTATATATATATATATATATATATATGTAGATACGTAAATAAGCAATTGAAATAACAATTTACTCTCGAAATAGTTTTAAATATTATTATTATCATATAAAACCAACGTGTAGAAATGTACGATTAAAACGGGACATGTTTAACGCGCTTAACGAAAACGAGGACTATTTTCTTACCTTTGTTCGAGACTCATGAGCTCATAAAATTAGCCATTATTATCGCGTGAGCAAGCTGCAAGTTTTCGCGAAGTTGCTCGAACAGCAATTTTAACAAGCAACCGTGGAACGGCCTTTTATCTCTCTCTCTCTCTCTCTCTCTCTCTTTTCTCTCTCTCTTTTCTCTCTCTCTCTGCCTTAATAACAAACATTTTACCGCGAAAAGGATAAGTAAACGATTTTAACTGAATGTAAGTACCTTCAATCGGGAATAATACGCAAATTGCAATGTTGCTGCATGTAACAACAAAGTTTGCCACGTAATTATGTCGTTTTTCATTTGTACAAAAAAGTTTCGAAAATTCAAAGAAAAGGTAAAAAAAATTGTCGAACAAAAAGAATTTGTTTAATAAGTTCGTCGAGTAACTTGCTCCGCTCGAAGAAAGAAGAAGAAGAAGAAGAAGAAGAAGAAGAAGAAGAAGAAGAAGAAGAAGAAGAAGAAGAAGAAGAATAAGAAAAAAAAAAGAAAAAACAATATGAAAGAATTGGAATGTGTGGGTTAGATAAGAGCAGCGGACTTGTAAAATTTTTGTTTCATACTCGTGGGAAGTAACTATTTAGAACGGGAAAGAGCTGCACGTCTTTGCCAATAAACGGGGCTCGCTAAAATATCGCTAAAACTAGCCAAAGAAACCTTTCGTAAGACTTAGAGGTAAATATATTAGGTATACCCGGGGCTTTATAGAAACTTTAGACTTTTGCCGTATCTCGAAAAGTGGCCAGATGAAAAATCGATGGGAAATCTTAACGCCTTTACCATACTCGAACTTACTACCATCGTATCGAGATGGATAATTGAAATTAAATTAGTAAGAAGTATCGATTTATGAAAAAGAAAATAAATGGTGAGAGGACTGTTAGCTTCGAGTTGAATTAAAAATACTAGAAGAAAGAAAAGAAAAGAAAAGGAGAGGAAAAAAAATATATAAAAAAAAATTGAAGTCGACCAATGTCCTTTTACTTATTATGCACGGCACATAAACTCCAAGATACGGTTTTGTTGGTGTTGTGCGATTGCGTGTGTGTGTGTGTGTGAGAGAGAGAGAGAGAGAGAGAGAGAGAGAGAGAGAGACGGAAGGCAGCTTTGGAATTCCAATCCCAAGGGAATCAAGGGATTCGCCAAAGCGAAGGTACCCACGTGAATTCGCGCTCGGTTTCTCGCGAAACGCTGACGAACTGCATCTTTCCTCTCGATCGAAGTCAGAGAAATTGCGAATAAGGGACGGACTAGGATTTCTTCCGGTGTCTGTCCCTTTCCCGAACGACTTCATGTTTCTTTTCACCATCCTTCAACTTCCTAAACTTTTATATTTTTCCAGGGATTTCATTATCCCTCCGATCTCCCGACGGAGGGATTTTCCCCTCCTACCTTTTTATTTTCATTTCAAATAATAAAGTTCTCACATCTTTCATTTGAATGAAACAAATTTCTATTTCGAACATGATTAAATCTATATATTAGAGATTGGATGTGGCAAATTAATATTGGATGGATTAAAAACGTATTAATAATGTTTATATGTTATTCGGTAATGTTTATTAAGCGTAAATTTGCTTTGGATAAATTATTTCCCCGATATTTATTAATATTTGTCATCGTATTGACGAAAAATAATTTGCACTGCAGGTTCTGACCAGGTTTGCATTTTTCATCTCTCTCTCTCTCTCTCTCTCTATCTCTCTCGTTCTCTGTTTTAATTAGCTGGTCACGTGGATAATTTTCATTATATCGTTGACAGCGAGTATTCCAATACTTCCCTATCTCTCTATTTCTTTCACTGTCACTTTTTCTGCTCTCTCAATCATTTCTTCTTTCATATATATGCGTGTGTATATATATATATATATATATATATATATATATATATATCTCCTTCTATCACACGTTTGGTGCACTTCCGACTGTGGGTGCTCCAGTCGAAGCGCTTGGTGCGTCATAATAATGGCACTCTATACCCCCGCGACTGCCGCCTACGTGACTCGCAATAACTCACGAGCGAGTGCGCAGCCACTCAACGTCGAGCTCGGGACTTACGTTTAGGGAGAAACGGGAGGAGGGAGGGAAAGAGGGTGTCGGAGGATGAGAGAGTAAAGAAAAGGGGAAAGGAGACAAGGGATGTCGTGACAGAACTCTCTCTCTCTCTCTCTCTCTCTCTCTCTCTCTCTCTCTCTCCCCGACTCTCTTTCGTGGATCAACGAAAGAATGATTTAAACAAAACGACACTTCGAATGAACGAATCCAGGTTTTTTTTTCGATCGATTATGACTTATTTTTGTTCAACGATAAAATTCATCTTCGGGTAATATATATTTTTTTTTCTTTTTATTTTTCAATTTGACATGATAATAATGATTATTACAGGCGAGCGGTGTGTGCGTGTGTGCGTGTGTGTGCGTGTGTGTGCGTGTGTGTGTGTGTGTATGTGTGTGTGTACCTTCGAACGAACGACCCGTTTTTCTTTTTCGTTAAAGAATAAAACGAAAAAATATTTTTCTCTGGCGAGATGGTACACGGAAGTAGTAGAAAAGAAAATTGCACGTGTAAGTGGCAGTACGTGGTCGGTTCGATGAGTCGAGCTTGATAAGAAGAAACGTACGTTCTCTCTCTCTCTCTCTCTTTCTTTCTTTCATTCATTCTCTCTCTTGCTCTTTTTCTCACATTCTATTGGCCCTTTGTCGTTGCAAAGAGATAGATAGATAGAGAGAGAGAGAGAGAGAGAGAGAGAGAGAGAAAGGAACCGATAGAAGATGGCCTGAAATTGCCCTTATCCACCTGCTGGCGTTCGAACTCGGCCCCTTTACAAATGGATTCCTCTTATCCCATTTTCTGGAGTGCACTGCGATCGTTGTCGATGGACGACATCGAAGGTCGTGCGAACGATCGATAGATTTTGCACTATGTTATATATATATATATGTAGATATATAAAGGAGAAAGAAAGACAGAGAGAGAGAGAGAGAGAGAGAGAGAGAGAGAGAGAGAGAGAGAGAGAGAGAGAGATAATTGTCAACATAGTCTGAAGTATTTTCGTCTTAAATTATATCTCGTCGATAGCTTACGCAAAGAGAGAGACGTTTACTTTTGACACGTTTTTTTTTTTTTTTTTTTTTTTTTTTTTTTTTTTTTTTTTTAACGAACAGGCTAACAAAGATTAAAAAAAGAAAAGAAAAGAGAAGAACGGGAAAGGAGAGAAAGATTCATTTATCGTTTATTTAGAAATGTAAATTATGTAAATGTCAGCTTTGTAAAATTCGTCGTAATCCTCGATTAACTTAACGCTCCTCCTTGTCCTCCTCCTCCTCCTCCTCCTCTTCCTCCTCCTCCTCATCATCCTCCTCCTTCACTTTTGGATTCCGCATTAAGTGCACTCACTCGTCTTTTTACTCTTCGTTAATTAACTTTGCCTCGTCGAATGTTTTACGCGGTAGCAAATATTTGTCGTAAACTAATCCTGATGTTTTAAAGCGGAGGCTCCCGTTTAGGTACCTTGAGGATCTTGCAAAAGGTAGAAGGGGGTGCCCTTTGTACACGTAAAACATACCTTTATCCAAAGATCTGATCTTTGAAATCGTCGAGATTGGATCTCGCAAGAGAATCTACCAAAAAAAATTACGTTCGGTTATCGTCGAGAAAGATACAAAGAAAAAAAAAAGAAAACGAAAGGGAAAGGATAAAGTAATAATAATAATAATAATAATAATAATAATAATAATAATAATAATAATAATAATAATAATAATAACGAAAGGAGTGGACGACAAAATTCCCAACGTGGGCTCGATGAAAAATTTGATTTTCTATTTCAAAATTTATGATTATACTTCATGAATTACTGAGATCATCGATTTTTTCGGGTCTACTCGTTAAAAAAAAAGAACAAAAAAAAGGAGAGAGAGAGAGAGAGAGAAGAAACAAAAAGAAAAATAATGAAGGGCGCTCAAATCCAAACAAAGAAAATATTTAATTAAATGTCGAAACGGATATATTCGGCCGATGATAACTTTTGCAAGCGACTGTACGTTAAACGTACTCGTTAGGTCAGAGCAAACTTTGGCCAGGCTAAGGGCACCCGTAGCTGTGGTATACTCATAAGCTCGCGATCCTTTTTTTTTTTTTTTATTATTTTTCTTCTCTTCTTTTTTTATTTTTTTTTCCCTTCGTATCGTCGGTATAGGGTCTAACGAAAAAACGGGACCAATAGAATTCAACCGCGTGTATTCGCACATTTTCGTATCTGCGTTTACGCGCGAATTCATTTCGAGAAGGAAGGAATATCGCTCCAATTCGATAAACTCGAACTTCCTAATTCTATGTACCTACCTTTACGATATATATATATATATATATATATATATATATATATATATATATATATATACACGAAAAAGGGATAAAATATAACTTGGAGATTTATCGACCGCAATACGCGCGCGTACTTCTTCTTTTTCATTTTAACGGACTTAAATAACGTACTGAGGAGGCAAGTAAACAAAACAAAACGAAACGAAACAAAAAAATAAATAAAAAAAAGAAAAGAAACAAAAAAAAAGGAAGAAAGAAACAAGATGCATCCTTCTAAACTTTTTTAATCGAAAGAACGACCGACGTCTAAGGGGTTAAAAGGAGCTTTAAAATGTGAAAGTCTCTTGGCTATGATTCTAACGTAATCTTTTAATTAAAAATACGATGTTACAACGAAAACGTATAATAGTTAAAAAAAATGCACGTCTGTCTCGTCCCTTTCATTTCTCTTTTCTTTCCCTTACGTTTCATTCACGGACCGGTCATAATAATCATCGGAAAGGAGACGCTCGTAAACGGTAATAAAAATTTCCGATAAAACTAGAAAGAAGAGAGGGGAGAGAGAGAGAGAGAGAGAGAGAGAGAGAGAGAGAGAGAGAGAGAAAGATGGACGGGGGAATATAGAGATCATTCTCGATCGATGAAAGATACGACGAGTTTTACTGCGAGAGATCGTATAACGATCACCTAGCATTAAAGTTTGTTAAAAATAGCGGAGAGAGAGAGAGAGAGAGAGAGAGAGAGAGAGAGAGAGAGAGAGAGAGAGAAAGAGTAATAGAGATGGAAGTAGGTAGTGGTTCTTCTCTCTCGGTTACGAGATGGATCCGGATTCTCTCCTCTAACACCAAGATAATCCCATAGAGAACGTTCACGTATCCCACCTTTTCCACTATTTCCACAAATACGAAGGAAGTTCATAGATTCTAGGAGTAATCCAAAGTACGTAGGTACATTCTCTAGGACTTTACCAATACACACTTTATTCTCGTGCCTCGTGTACGTGTATACGCTAGAGCGCGAGCACAAACACACATATAAAGAGACAGAAGTAAAAGTAAAATGCAGGACAATTTACCGAAGTTCCTCCGGCGATCTTTTCGTCTCTGCTTCCTCTCGTCTTTGCTTCTTCTCGTCTCTCTCTCTCTCTCTCTCTCTCTCTCTCTCTCTTTCTCTCTTTCTTTTTCTCTCTCGCTCTCTCGTTCTCGTTCTTGTCGTCCTCTTCCAGTTACTTCGAGTCTCGATCGAAAAACGTGTATAACGAAAAACGAAGATAGAAAGTATCGACCCAAAGAAGGCTATCTTTTTCCAATACTTTGTGTGCGTGTATGTGTTAACGTGTGTGTGTGTGTGTGTGTGTGTGGATGTCTGCGGTATGTACGAATTTAGAATCCTCACGCCCACCTCAACGCAATTCTATCCAAAAAGGCGTCTGCATCGCCGTTTGCTTCTTCCGATCCTGCGAACTGTCGATAGCGAATACTTTCTATCTCTATTTCTCTCTCTCCCTCTCCCTCTCTCTCTCTCTCTCTCTCTCTCTCTCTTTTCTATTCTCGTCTTTAGCCATTTCCTATCACCTTCTCTACCCATGACCCAACATCTACGGTCCACCTATCTCTACTTATTCGAAAAAGAGAGAGAGAGAGAGAGAGAGAGAGAGAGAGTGGGTGAGAGTACGTGTGTCTGTGTACCTGTATATGTGTTTGCGTGTGACGGAGGTCGTATCTTTACTCACGAAAAGAGAGTGAGAGAGTGAGAGAGAGAGAGAGAGAGAGAGAGAGAGAGAGAGAAAGAGAGAGCAAGGAGAGACGACGTCTCACGTATACCTTCGGATCGACGAAACTTTATGCGCCCTTAATCGCAGTAAGTCCCCTTTTAATTCCAAGCACGTACACTCGTGGATCTGAAAATTCTTGTATTATTCAAACAGAGAAGGAGGAGAGAGTGTGTTGGGGGAGGGGAGAGGTTCCTCGTTACGAGAGATACGAACACACTGAGATGACCCTCCGGGACAACTTTTTATCAACGTCTTCTTCATAGCATTCTGATCGATCATATTTTCTAATCCATTGGAACTCTCTTTCTTTCTTTTATATATATACATATATATATATATTCTTTTTATATATATATATATATATTAATAGAAATTAGAAGAGAGGTAAAATTTTCGATCGATATTAATTTTGATTCGTTTCGTGTAATACATATCTCAAGCTCTTAATGTTATTGCATAAATTGTGCGACGAGAACCCGAGGCAAAGGCGACCTACTTGAGGCGGCTGGCTGGCTGTTCATCGTCTTTCTCCTCGAAACCGTGTGTGTGTGTGTGTGTGTGTGTGAGTTTAGCGACATTTATAGACAAAATATGAATTACTACTATAGCGGAAACGTAGAACGGTGTCGCAAACACGCGCCCCTATCGTATCGGTGCATTAAGCTTGTGTGTTAGGTTTTAAACCCTCTCGCGTGTAACGCGACGATTGGTTTAGTCGGTGTGAGTTTAGAATAGGGTTGTATTATTATTAGTTGACGGTGGCGTGCGTTTCGTACTGATCCGTGAGCGCTAGATACGACGACGCAAAATGCCGGTAGATATTTGTTTTATGATATTAATCCATGAAGAGTGATAATTATAATTGAAACGTATAATAACTATACAAATATATTTATATATATATATATATATATTTATATATATATTTATATATATATATGTTAACATAAATTTGCAACGAGTAAACGAGATTTGGTGTAGTGTCGAACGTTTTGTTTAAAAAGTGATAATAAGGTGATAAACGTTGCTATTAAGATTATTTTACGTGAACGTTCAAAAGGGAACCAAGATATTTTTTTAAAAATTTAACAGTCCGTCAAAAAACTATAAGACTTACCGGCACGAACGTACGTCTTTTTATTTTATTTTATTTATTTTTTTATTTTTACCATAGAATCATCTATATCCAAAGCTCATTAAAATTCCTGAGCGAGTTACCGTAGCTTTTCTCCGTGACGCGAAACGCATTTTCTTGCGTTTTTGAAACGAATCAGAAAATACATTTCAGCGTCGGTTTTACGGTGCGTGAAAAAGATTTTCTCGAATTTTTGAAAGAGCTTTATTTTTATGCATAAACCATTCCCGAAACAAAAAACCCGTAATATTATTTGACACGGTTTTCTTGAAACGAAATTAAAAGCTTTTTTGATAACTTGAAAAAAAAGGGTTGCCTCGTCGTTTAAACTTTCATCTTTGAAACGAGGAACTTGTTTATCAAAATTGGCCAAGAATTATCGGTTGCCGTAAATAGTTATAAAGTCAGAGGGTGATCGACAACAGCTTTAAAAATCCTTCAGTTTTTTGTTTTCGTCTCTTCTTTTTCTTATTTATTTTTTCTTTTTTATTTAAAACATCTGTACGTGTAAACACTCGATCTTAATGCGACGATACGCCAGCTGAAAAGTATTCAAGGAGAGCCCACGCTTACCTTGACTTGTACGTTCTTTAAAAGTTAATTAAGATCCTTGTAACTGGCATCAAAGTTCTCAAAGATTTTACAGGATTTTAATGAGCACTTTTAGATCGCCGTTTTCATTAGCTTTGGGATTTGATTTTCTTTCGTCCTTCTCTTGGAACATTTCGAAAGCTTCTGTAATTTTTTTCCTCTTCTTCTTCTTCTTCATTTTCCTCGCGCCGATCGGTATTTATATATTATAAAACGGTTTCGTTTGGAAAAAATAAAAATTGGAAACGAAGGGTAGACCATTTTCTCTAAGAGAAAGAAGAAATAGTAGCTCGACCACTTTGTAGAGTACATGTAAATCTAGAAGCACGTACTTAGAGCTACTTTAAATGCAGAGCCGGAGTTACCACGAATTAGGTAAATCGGGATCTATGTATGTACCTACGTATATCTTTCGCACGCTCTGTCATACCACACGTGTGATTCATTATCATAATGAGGAGTTGAGAGTAATACCGTCTGCTTTTGTTCGGGGATAGTATGTAGTAGTAATATGTGATGCCACTGGCAGCATATAGATATATATATATATATATATATGATAAAAGTAATATTTTGCATGGTAAAATACATATTGCACATACGTTTAAGCCCTAAAATTCATTAAAACGTTTTACACGGATATATGAAAATGTTAAAGAGTTCGTTAATAAACATTTTCCGACGGGTTTTTCTTTCTTTGTTCTTTCGTTTCCTCTTTTTTTCTAATTTCTACGCATTAAATAGGACAAATCTAATGAGTATACTTTTGAAATTATAATATCATTTTCGTGGAATATTTCTAAAGCTAAAATTATAAGAATTTCTCTGAAATTGAATCAGAAATATTCGTAAAAGAAAATATGTGTATACATACATATATATATATATATATATATATATATATATATATATATATATATATATATATATATATATATATTAGAAGGAGGTTGTAAATCTTCACGAAGAGTGGTACGGATTGAATTCACGAATAGCAGCATTTATTGGAGAACACGGATCTAACTTGTAGGAAGATCTATGAGACGTCGAAAGGAAGAAAGATCTTGGAATGGTTTGGACCGGCAGATATTCTCAAATATTCAGTAAGACAAATACATGTATCGAATGAGAACCATTAAACAGTTCATTTTATATAATCACGTTTATATCAGATCTATTTTAAAATAAAAAATAACTTAAACGTAATCATATGTTATCAGGATGTTAATAAAAATTAAATGACTCGTTAATCTCTATGAGATATAACAGATTTGTAACGTACGTACCACCATTCTTTTCTTTTTTTCTTTCCGCGATTAATAACAAGCGCTAAGTCTAGACACTAATTATTATTTATAAACAAATACCAATTTCAATTTATAACTCTCACCTGTTGATTATTATCGGCTTTGTAAACGTTTACTTGCGCGTGATATTATTTAAAGTGTAATGTAAAATTCGGGATTAATTTGTTGGAAAAGGAGGTAGAGATGGGGCCCTTCGTCGTCGTGGCAGCCACAGATGGCTTTTATAGAGATTTCGAATTGTCGCGAATCGCGTGCGCGCGCGCGCGCGCGCGCGAAACAATGGAGGAAAATAGTGGCCAAATAATTTCGCCTCGATGTAGAACACGTAATCGGAGGAAGGTTTCAACGTTTCGTGCCGTGGTTCGTGCAATTAACTCGAAATGCTGGTGCGGTTCGAGAATGGGGCTGGGCAGGTGGAAATCATCGTGGTCCACTGACTAAAAAAAGAAAAAAGAGAGAGAGAGAGAGAGAGAGAGAGAGAGAGAAGGAAAAGTACATTCATATTTTATGTATGCCAGCGAGTAAATCGATTAAAAAACATCATGCGATAAAGCCACGATGTGGTTCAGGATGTGTAGAGCGATTGGTGTAAAAATAACATTATTAATTTAAAACGATCACAGAGAGAGATAGAGAGAGGGAGAGAGAGAAAGATAGAAAGTATACTCAAATCAAGGGAATCAAATTTAAAAAGCACAAAAAGGTCACTTTTTTTTTTTTTTTAAGATTTTATAATCAATTAAATCGTCCATATAACTTTATTACGCCATCGTTGAATCTGTCGTAACCAATTCGACCTCATAAATTATCGACTCCGTTAACGAAAGTAATGTCGTGAAAGATTATAAAAAAGAAATTGCGAATACAATTGTCTCTCTTTAATATAATGTAATATATATATATATATATATATATATATTTTTCTTTTCGTTTGCTCGTTCGGATACTGGTGAAAATAGACAAAACGGATCGAAGAAAAGAGAGATAATGAAGAAACTATGGAACGGGGAATATAGTATAACAATTAATTCGTAGCGAGCAGTGGAACGCGAATCGCAAGAAAGCGCGCGCGTTTTCCACGTTTTCGTCACGGTCTTGTGCAATTAACCCGAGATTCACCGACTCGGGATCGTTTTAGGGATTGCGGTGGTCCAGAGGAGTTCAACGAAGAAGTTGAAGGTTGGGTACAGCTGCTCCGGAGAGCGCGGTGGGTGTCACGGGAACGATGCTCGAGGACGATGCGGATAGACCAACCGGGCCTTCGCAACCGTTGCCATTGCTTTTACCACGAATATGGCGCGACAATGAAGTTCCTTCTCTTTTTTACCCGCCCCCTTCTCCTCTCCTCTCCTCTCCTCTCTTCACCACTCCTTCGTCTCATTCGCATGCAAGCAAAACGAGAGGATCCTATTCGCGAAAATAATCGCGACCCCGATTTTGCTGAAAGCCGCACGTACAAAATAATTAGACTGATTTTCTAACTGCAACACTAGTTTATTCTCTCTCTCTCTCTCTCTCTCTTTCTCTCTATGTATCTCTTAATTTTTTTTTCTTCCCCTTTTTTCAACAACGTCTCAACTATCATCCTAATCTTTTTCTACGACTTACGAACAACCATCGACAAAACCGACAACGTTATCTTTGTTAATAGATTTTATTAAATAAGAAAAAGAATATTCACTCGACTTTTATACAAATATATATGTATATATACATATATATAGTCGGTATAATATCACTGTTATTCAGGGATTATGCTAAAAATACATTTTCCTTATTCCATCTGGGACATGTTACAAATTACTTTGCGATCGTGGGAAGCATGCCAGGTGGAAAAACGTTGAGGGAGATCATTCTTTTGTCGTTGTTATTCGTAAATGTTGCTGCCTTGTAATGCGATTCTTCCTTTCTCTCTCTCTCTCTCTCTCTCTCTCTCTCTTTCCCTCCTTCTCTCTCTCTCGTTTGATCTTTTCGTGATTAAGATGAAAGTTTCTGGAGAAAACGACGAAGGAAGAATATTCGTCATTTATCTTTGAACCTTATTAACTGCTTATTAAACTTCATTTAAAAAAGAAATGTTTTTTTTTCTTTTTCTTTTATTTATTTATTTTTTTTTTTTCGTTAACTTCTTTACCACTTTACATCTTTCATTCCTATCCCCCGAGTAGGTTAAATTTGACTTGTAATATTGATTTGTATCGCGATTTCTCGGGCGAAATTATACACGACGTTTATAATTATCGACGGAAACGCAATAACTCGAGAATAAATTGCCAGTGGGCACACGATGCCGTAACCAATAGCCAAGCCAGAGCTCGTAAACTTCGTGGCTTTCCGTTTCGAGTTCGAGTCGTGCCATTTAATCGCTTATTATTCGTATTTTAGCGTGCTTCGTCAAAGGCAAACGGAAGGAAGAAAGCTCGTGTAATTCTCTTATTCGATGATTTTTCCTTTCGTCGTGCGTTACAACCGCCGAAAAATAACAACGAAAGAAAGCAAAAGTTTCTTTCTCTTAAAACTTTTTCTCTTCTATTTTTCTTCTTTTCTCTCTTTTTTTTTTTTTTTTTTTGTTTTAATTCATTTCTACTCTCTTTTTTTCTGTTTTTTCCTTTTCAGAAACGTCCACGTTGATGTCCAAACGCTTATATGCATACACCGGACACACAATGCAAATAGTTCATAGTTGGAATTTAAAATATTTTTTCAAGTTAACTCAACGTGGTAAGAGGTGTATACACAGAGGACCCGAACAATTAAAAATATGAAACTTCCCTTCAAACAGATGGTACATATATATATGCATACATACATATACATACACGTTTTTGCCAAACGAGATATAAAATAAGCGGAACACATGGGCGATTTCGAAAGTTCTAAAAATATTCTGGAAAAGAGGAAGTAAAAAGATAATAAAACGAATGCTTGCTTTCTCGCAATTCGACAAAATTTTCTTTCCTTTTTTTTCCTTTTTATCGATGAAAAATCTCACCGTAGAGCTGGTGGTTAATAATATCGCATCTGTATTTATAACGTTGGGCAAAATGAATTTTTTGGTCGGGGCTTGAATTTTTCGTCGTGCCTCGTTCGGGGATATAAACAGGCAGGCATGCATGCATTGTTCTCACGAGCAAATATACTTGGGTACGCAGTTCGTTAAGGATAATGTCCTTCCTGAAAGGGGAAGAAGAGGAGGAGGAGGAAGATGAGGGAAGAAGAGGGGGATGGGGTTGAGAAGGAGGAGAAGGAAAGGAGACGCGTGCGGATCTCGCGTTGGTAAAGCTTGCATTATTTACACCGTCGGTGGGAAGGAGGGGGGTGGGGGAGAGAGAGAGAAAGAGAGAGAGAGAGAGAGAGAGAGAGAGAGAGAGAGAGAGCACCGCCGTTGCTGGCAAGTTTGCACTCGAGTCCATTATTACTCCTGCCTTGCTTGGATTATTCCGACAGCTTAACGCTCGACCGTTAAGTAAATCCTGTGTGCCCACGAGCTCACCCTAGAACGTTACAACATGACACTTTACCCAGATCCATGTAATACGTTATTCCTCCCTTTTATTCCCATCCCCCTTTCCCCCATTCTCTCCTCACGTATTTACGGGTTTTCGGAAATCTCTACCACGCCTCGAAAGCTGGATACATCACGATTCTCTCGGTTGTTATACAAAAGATTCTTCTTCCTCATGTTGTACAACAATTTTTTTTCCTAACGTCGATCCCAGAGACGCTTCGTAATCGTCCGATCGATTATTTTGTACGGTACGTTCGATGTATTCAAATCGGGTCACGCAATCGTTGTTTCGTCGAAACGTGCTTTTAACGTTGTTGCTATCAATCAGCAACAAATTTCTAATATCCTCTCGGTTTATACGATTTTTATATATTATATATATATATATGTGAATTTGGCAGATAATTGTACTTAGAAATGAAAGAGATAGATTGATAGAGAGAAAGGGAATACATTTTCTTAGCTTTTTCTTGCTTATCGAATATCCATCTTATTTCCCGTTGTTTTCTTTTTGTCTCTCTCTCTCTCTCTCTCTCTCTCTCTCTCTCTCTCTCTTTTGTCTTTTTTCTTTTTTTTTTTTTTTGAACCGCAGGTCGAAAGAAAAATTTTCCATACACGTGAGGTAGCTTGATGAAGAGTAAGTGCAAAGTATGGAAGAGAGAGAGAGAGAGAGAGAGAGAGAGAGAGAGTGAGGTAATTTACGTCGATGCTTGGTGGAAAGGAAGGCGCGTGGAAAAAGTGCAAAGACGTTGAGATTCTTGGTGGGCTTCGAAGTAAAAGGTAGAAAAGAAAGAGCGTATAATAGCATTAAACGTTCGTGCATGAGCCCTCTCTCAGTGGTGGTGGTGGTGATGGTGGTTCTAAACACGGCACGAAGATAAACTACGGAATTTACGTTTAGAAATAAACGAATGAGACGAAGAAAAGGAAGAAAATAAATAAAGAAAAATAAAGAGAGAGAGAGAGAGAGAGAGAGAGAGAGAGATATTACAAATGTAAATTGCAACAAACGTTTAACATCATAAATTATATTATTCATAATATAATGGAAATGACGTGTAATACGCGTATTAACGCATATTGACGGATCGAGTGCACGTTTAAAATCATCGTTAAACATTTTGCGCCGCGACGGATCGAAGGGAAAAAGTAAAAAACAATAAAAACAAAACAAAAAGAGAAAAAAGAAGAAGATCCACGTGGATCCATAGTTATGTACGTACGTACACGTGTGCGTACATCGTTGTAGGAAAAGCATGTAACGACGCGTTTGTCGTTTTCAGGACGCAGTCGTGTTTTCCATTGAAATCCGAATTTGCCAGATTATCCGTTTAAACTGAAAACACAGAGAGGACAAAGTAAATGGCGATCCTTTATAAACGACATTTTTTACTTGCTAACAGGAAAAGAACGATGAGATAAAAAAACAACATCAACGACAATGACAATAACAACAAATGCATGCGTGTATATATATATATATATATATATATATATATATATATATATAATAAAAGTGAATATGCACAATCGACTTTGCACAGGAGAGTGCTCGAAATATCGCCAGGATAAACCGGTGAAAATTGGAAAACTTCGTTAAATTGATTACGTCATATTCGCAAGCAAGACCGAAGGCGACATTGATTTTTATTTAATAATGGAAACACGAGCCAAATGTTAATACGATCGATCGGTACTTACTACTACTACAACCATCGTCATCGCTGTTAGTACTATTTCTGTATATACCTGTGCGAAATCTCATTATCGAAACATCGAAAATAATTTTCCCTCGTCGTTAAAAACTTTCTCTCCCTCTCTCTCTCTCTCTCTCTCTCTCTCTCTCTCTCTCTCTCTTTCTGACAAATCTGTCGTTTTAATATCATACGATGATATTTTTTTCTTTCTCTTTATTTTTTGATCTTCGGTAAGTCTCACGAAACAGAGCACACAGGTACATACAATTAAAAGGCGCAAACGTTGTATGCGCTCGTCGTTAGAACGAGAAAGAGAGAGAGAGAGAGAGAGAGAGAGAGAGAGAGAGACAAAGAGAAGCGGAGAACGTTGAAGATTATCGAGATTGCGATCGACAAATTTATATTCACGTTAACGAGAGCGTTTCATAAAAGGCGCACCTTCGATTTATCGGCCGTATTCAAGCGAACGTTCCGCATTTCCGGGATATCGATTATCAACGCGGATTGCATCGGCCCGAGTTTCTCCTTCACCCTCTCATCGGTCTCCTCTCCTCCTTCTCTCCTCCTCTCTCTTCTACTCTTTTCTCACCCGAAAAACTGAACGAACGGAAGATGAAAAATAGAAAAGTGAGGGGGACAGACAGGAAGAGCGAAATATAAAATATGACAGAAAGGAGGAAAGAAAGAAAGGAAAAGAGAAAAATAGGAAAAAGGAGAAGAACGGGAAAGAGAGAGAAACGAAAAAGGAAAAAAAAAAAAGAAAAAGAAAAAAACATAGAAAGTGAAATAATAAAAAGTTCATAGATTTGAGTCTGGTGGCGTGCGTTTTAAGGGTTGCACGAATTTTCTCACGATTTCGTTTCTACTCTCTTTCGATCGGACCGCCCGCGGGAATATTATCGGGTTTCCTTCCCCCTGGGGATAGTCTCCTTGGGACTCCGCAAGAGTTCGCAGATGTTTGCCAGAAGCTTTCCAACGCTCGTGGCATCATGAGGGAGTAAGAGTAGGAGAAAGGGAGACCTATATTCCACGTGCGTCCTTGCGGTAAATGAATTAAACCAACCCTCTCTCTCTCTCTCTCTCTCTCTCTCACTCCCTCTCCCTCTCTCTCTCTCTCTCTCTCTCTCTCTCTCTGCGTTCCCTTCGCTATTCAATCCCTTCTAGTCTCTTCTATCGCGAGGCCTGGCTAAAGTAAACCGTGTTTCAGCTTCCAGACTGCTTTTGCTTGCACGTTTTCCTGCCGTCGCTACGACGATCATGATTACGTATTTCAGGTCGAGGTTGAGTAATCGAGAACTTGACAAAGATGGGGGGGGGGGAGGGGGAAACACGTGAACGAGCTTTCCTAGAAATCCCAGCTTGAATCGGGATCTTTTTCGAGCTACCTAAATCCGTGCGAAACGCGGAAAGATCAATGGATTTTGTTAGATGGATTCATTAGATGGATCGAATAAATAAATAAATAAATAAATAAATAAACAAATAAAAAGAAAAGAAAAATAACAATCGTCGAAGCGAATTAAACTTAACGATATACGTTTATTTCATAATTAGCAATGAAGATCGAGCGTGTGTAACTTGGGTTGTTTCGTTTTGTTCTTTCTCTTCCTCACTTTTCATTTTCGAGTTAAACGATTCGAACGATCAACGATGTCATATATAACAATCATCTTAGATCAAAACTAACGTATCGAGCATTATTAAACGATAACGATACAATATCGAAGTTTCACTTCACAGACGGGAAAGAAAAATTCTTATTCTCGAAAGCATTAAAAACCAACAACTCTCCCAACGGAGAAAGGGAAAAAAAAAAGAAAAAATAGGACTTCTTGGTTAAGTTTTGAGGTTCACTCTTTCTTCTTCTTTACCTTTTATCTCACAGGAGACGTGAGGTTCGCTCGAGGCTCGTCGAACGATCTAAAAACGAGCGCTTAGGTTTCTCGTACTTTTCTTAATCCCTGGATAATAATAATAATAATAATAGTAATAGTAGGGTGGGTTGTACCTTCGTACCTTCTCTCCGAGGACTACTACACGCAGGACGAAACGGTAGGCCCTCGGTCGTCTCTCGCGACGAAAGTCCAACTTGAACGGTCGAGAAACTCTCTGGACGACTTGAATCGACTCGACTCGACTCGACGCGACTACCCGGTATAAAAAGGAAGAAAAATAAAATATACTTTTGGATCTCCCTTATCTTGGTGGTTGATCTTCCTTCCCTCTATCCTTACTCTTTCGGCCATTATTTGCCTTTTACCTCTTCATTCGTCTCATCCTCGTTCCTTCTATTTTTCATTCTATCATCCTCGATCTTAGAAGATTGTGGTAAAGAGAAAGAGTGAAAGGAAGTAGAAGTAGAAGTAGAAGTAGAGGTAGTAGAAGAAGAAGAAGAAGAAGAAGAAGAAGAAATAGAAGAAGAGGAAAAGGAAGAAGAAGTTTCTCGGTCGGTTGGATGGGACGATCTTTCGAGTTAATCAGAGACCGCCAGTGCCAGACGTCTCGAGTTGAGTCGCAACGACAAGAAAAGAGGGATAGAGAGCCAGTTAAAAAAAGAAAAAAGAAAGAAAAAGGAAAAAAGGAAGAAGGGAAGGAAAAAAGAAGAGAGATAGAGAGAGAGAGAGAGAGAGAGAGAGGAGAACAGTAGAAAGGGTGGACAAGGTTAGGGTGGCAGGAAGTAAAAATGCCTTGGAGAGAGAAAAAGGTAGAAATAGTCGAAGTAGTCGTGCGTCACGTAGGAGAAGAGACGCCGAGAATCGGTACGAACGTGAACCTTCGTCGGGCTCGATGTGTTAGTGACGTTAAGCGTACCTGCAGAGAGGGAACGGATAAAAAGGGTCGTTCTCTCTCTCTCTATCTCTATCTCTCTCTGTTCCTCGGAGGAAATAAAACCATCCGCGGATTACCTTTTTATTACTCGATCGAACGAGTTCAATTACTGTCTTCTCTCGGATTCAAATGAGTCGCCCTTTTCCCTCCTCTCACTCTCTCTCTCTCTTTCTCTCTCTCTCTCTCTCTCTCTCTCTCTCTCTCCCTTTCTTTTCTTTTCTTTTCCTTTATTTTCCTTCTTTCCTTATTTTTTCTTTCTTTTTTTTCAAATCTCTTTTTTTCTTTGATCGATCGATAGATGGATAGATCGATCGACTCCACGAAAAGAGACTATTACTACATCCTCTCTCATCCTTTTCCCCTTCCTTTTCCTCATCCTCATCCTCATCCTCATCCTCGTTCTCGTTCTCGTTCTCGTTCTCGTTCTCTTGCTCATGGTAATGGCCCGTGCCGACGAAACGGAATTTTTCTATGACTCGAGCCGGACTTACTCGGCGATTTTTTTTCTCCGCCCACGTACGAGCTAATCCGAGCTTTGCCATAACGACGACGACTACGACGACGACGACGACGTAGCAATTTCTCCTACCACATAGGTCCCGATTTACTTCCTATACATTGGAATTTGTAAAATGAAATTTTAATATCATCCCCTCTGAGAGTAATACATTAATTCGTTTTTGAAAAAAAAAAAAAACAAGGAGAGAAAAAATAAGGAAGGGAAATAAAAAGAATTGAACGCGTAGCGCAACGATGAGAAATAATCTTTAAGCGTCGTTCTACTATTTCCGAATATTAACAGTGATATATATATATATATATATATATATATATATATATATATATATATGTATATATATATATACATTACAAGTTGAAACTAATCAAGTCGTGGAAGAAGAAAAAGTAGAAGTTAAAAAACAAGAGGGAGCACTTTTCCACCGTCACAGTTTCAATTGCACCCTGGTGGACCTGCCAGATGCGAAGTTGGCGCGTGCCACATTGAAATGAAAGATGAGAACGGGCTCTCGATGAGATCCCATTGTCCTCGATATACCTTTCCTACTAAAGGAGGGTGCGACTCTGCGTTCGTTTATCTGTCTCTCTTATTCCATCTCTGTTTCAACCCTCCGTGTATATATATATATATATATATATATACACACACATAAATAAGAAACGTAGTAGTTTTATTGCTACTGCAGGTTCCGAGAGTCTAGCAGGTTCACCAAACGGGATAAAACACGAAAGATGTATCCAGTTACAACGGGGGGGAGAGAGAGAGAGAGAGAGAGAGAGAGAGAGAGAGAGAGAACACGTTGAATGTCTGAAATATCATATCTAAGAATATTTCATTTGTTATGAACGAAAATATCTCTGCTGTCATAACAACTCTCATATGGGCGTTGAAAATTTTCATGAAAATGATTCCTGTTAAACATTTTCCTAAGGAAAATCACGAGAGAAATCTTTTCGTTCAAGGAATCTGTCAATAATAATGCCGGTTCGTACAAATTTCTTCCCGTTTCTTTCTATCTTTCATCTTTCCATTCGATTTGAAGAAATAAGCAACGAAGAGGAGAGTTCTCGAATTACTCTCCAGGGACCGAAGGAAAGTGCGTAATATCGAGATATATACAAAGTCACCGTCCCTTTTCCTTCGTTCCTTCCAACTTCATCTTTCTTTCTCTCTGTCTCTCTCTCTCTCTCTCTCTCTCTCTTTCTCCCTCTCACTTGTCTTTTTATCTCATCTCTCTCCCCCTCTCCTTCTCTCCCTCTCTACTTCTTCTTCTCCTCGTTCACCCTCTCGGAGCTCGATAAATTACGCTTTGTTAAGTAAGAGTCAGTCGAGTTTGCATAGAAAGAGCCACTCAGGTTTCCCGAGCTTTCCCAGAGGATTTAAATGGAAAGTCCGTTATAATTTCCAACTCTGTTACGGGCCGACTTGACTCTCAAGGCACGAAAGACTAGCGAGAGCGTGCCCAGTTTATATATATATATATGATATAAAATATATATATATATATACATATACCAAGGACATAGACACACTTTTTACTGATAAAGAAAAGAGCGTGTAATATTATTTTTCTTTCGAATCACTCCTCCGTTTCTCTCGTCCACCTTAAAACGTCACTTTTCCTCAACTACGGAATTATGAAGACCTCGATAACCGTGCGTCAACGTAGATAGCGTTAATACTTTCGAGTTGCAATCAATTCGTTTGCTCATTAACAAACAATAATCGCTAATAATCGCCGACGTGAGCTTTTCTTTACGTTACGTAATTTTTATTTTCTTTTTCATTTTGTTTCTTTTTTTTTTTTTTTTCTTTTCTTTTAAAACAAATACGAACCACATTCGATTGAACGTTCGCGCCGATGTCGCCCCGGAGAAACCTTTGACGACGGAGAGTCTTCTTTTATTTTATCTTTTTTTTTTTTTTTTATTTTGTTTTCTTTTTCTCGTCGTATCGCAGAGGAAGGATCGAAAACGAGGTTGTTTGAAAAAGAAAACGTTCGATAAAAAATTACGTATGTAGGTATGCGTTTTCGAGTGAAAAAAGATTCACGCGATCGTTGAGCACTTTTCATTGTATATTCTTTTCCCTTTCTAAAGATAAGCGACTGTGGTAGGCGTACTTTAAAAAAAAAAAAAAAAAAAAAAAAAAAAAGGAGAAAAAGAAAAAGGAAAAAGAAAAAAGAGAAACTTCGCTCTCAAGAGGTCACGTAAAGCGAACAGTGTTGGTAGTGGTTGTGGTGGTGGTGGCGGTGGTCGTACTAGTAGTAGTAGTAGTAGTAGTAGTAGTAGTAGTAGTAGTAGTAGTAAAAGTAGTAGATATCAACAACGCGTTGCTGCTTCGTTGTTTGCTTTGGAAAAAATATAGTAGAAGTAAGGCGAGCCAGCGAAGGCAATCGAATTGTCCCGCGTCACGAGCTCGTCGTACTACATTGCTACCTTTCTCTCTCTCTCTCTCTCTCTCTCTCTCTCTCTCTCTCTCTCTCTCTATCACTATCTCTATCTCTATCTATCTCTCTCTCGTGTGTAAACTCGCTGATACTTGGAAGGAACATAGAAATAGCTATCGCGTGTTTGCTTGCGCTTGTAAGTGAAATGACAAAGAAGAGAAAAAAGGATGAAAAAGAAAAAAAAGAGAGAAAAGAGGAAAGAAAAAATGAAATGGAATAAAGAGAGAGAGAGAGGGGAAACGAAAAATGCAATTACACAATTCGTAACTCTTCGAATAATTTTTATTTCCTTTCAAAAAGCGATATACATACATAGATCCGTGAAACTAACGAGATAAGACCAAAACGGCACGCGCGATCGAATGCCCGTTGAATTATGCATGCCGTCGATTAGCAATTAACAATAAATCGTACTCACTAATTAATGAACAACGTTTGTCCAGCCTCTGAAAACACACCGCACAGTGGGGGAGGGAGAGAGAGAGAGAGAGAGAGAGAGAGAAAGCAATGCAATGGTGTATGATCAATAAATCTACGGATCTATAATAATAACAGGGTGGCAGGAGGAACCGAATGGGAAACTCATTAAAATCGTACATCTAGCTAGCACGCGAGGCAAGGAAACAACAACAACGAGAGAAAGAGAGAAAGAGAGAGAGAGAGAGAGAGAGAGAGAGAGAGAGAGAGAGAGAGATGGATGGAATGGGAATATATATCCAGATAAAAACTAGAGAGAGAGAGAGAGAGATGGCATGTGACGCGTCCGCCGTAAATGACAACCGATCATTTTAATAAATCCGAACTAATTGGTATTCAAGCCGCGAGTTTGGATCCATTGGTGCATAACTTTTCGATTCGGCTATTTTTGTCGCAGTCGATTGAACCTGGCTGGCGGTTTGGTATTTAACGTGTCCTGTCCTCGTTACGATTCTACCCTGTATCCGTCCAGCCGATGGTGTTCCATACCCATAGAGCGACGATCCCCATGCCCCTCGTCCTCCGGCCTAGAACACACCACCCATCCACTTCTCTATCTATCTATCCATCTATCTGTCTATATATATATATATATATATATATATATATATATATATATATATCTATTTCACTATATCGAGCCCTCTCCAATCCCCTTTCGATCGGAACGTACAAACGACACTCGTGCTCGACTACGAGTAACTATTATCAAAGGGACCAATTCGAAACAATCGAAAATAATTGAGTGCATTGCGAATGATTCTCGAATGCAAAAAAAATAAAAGAATTTGTCGATGGGAATCAGACGATTAATTCGAGCTTCGTTTTTCCTCCAAAGATTAACCCAATAATGTTTGCACAGATAAACGATCGCCATCGCGATCGACGATTATTACGAAACGTTTCGTTTCTCTTTTCATTTTATCTTCTTTTAATCTCATTTTTTTTGGGGGGTGGGGGTGGGGCAGGAGGGAGAGGAGAACGGCGAATATGACAGTTACGTGGGAATGTGCGATCGTTAGCGATGCATACAGGCGCCGTTTGATGCGTCCATCCGAAATGCTTTTCAACTTGTGCCATATTTTTACGAGATCGTGGCGAAGGGTCAAGTTTCATGACTCTCTTCTCCTCTCTCTCTCTCTCTCTCTCTCTCTCTCTCTCTCTCTCTCTTTCTGTCTATCTAGCTGAATACTCTGTATAATCAGATGTACATATGCAAATTAATCTATGCAGATTGGCGAACGTCAAAAGGGTAAATTATGCTACCGAAGGATGGCATTAAGTCTTAAATAAAAGCACCTGGAAATTTTCGGTACCAGCGTTAGAAGTATTCAAACCTACTAACTCACAGCATCGCCACTGCGCAATCCGTTCGTTCATTGAATTTCTTCAATCGAGATTATCCCCCCTTTTTTTTCGTTCTCCTTTCTTCGGATTGATTTCATTTACATTTATTTACTTCGTTGGAAAAAAAAAAAATTTACAAATAATATCCCTCGCAAAACGATTTAACAAAGCGAGGTGTGGGGAGGGGGGAAAGATTCTTCTTTTCGTCCGTTTTGAACGAGACGAATCATTAATCCCATGTTCCTCTTTGCGTGTTACTCGTTTTTCTTCTCTCGGGTAGAAAATTAATACCGATCGAGATACAGCTCGTATAGTTATCTATCATTTTCTTTACAAACAAGCCACGATATATATATATATATATATATATATATATATATATATATATATTTTCTAGATTGTAAATAATTTTAGAAAATATTAAAGCCGGTAGTTATAACTACTGATAAGATAACTAGTGAACGATCGAATAAAAATAATGAAATTTTGTTCCTCGTGCAAGTAATTCTTATTGTTATCATTATCATCATGAGAGAGAAGAGAGAGAGAGAGAGAGAAAGAGGGAGAGAGAGGGAGAGAGATAATCTCGGAATTCCTTTTCACTGCCATTAAGATTTCAATAACGTAGGATAATGCTACGATCACGACAGGAGGTCTACTGAAATTCTAATATACGGCTTTAATTTCAGATCCTTTAACTTGGTACTATCAGTCCCTAAAGTTTGTTATGAGTTATGGAAATAGAATGTTAGTACGCGCATTATAAATTTACACCATATCCTCAAAAGAAATTGTCAATTTAGGTCGAATAAAAGAAAAAGATAATTGACAGAGATATATCCTTATTCAATATTTCAAAGGATCGGAAGGATACGGACTTAAAAGTCGTGAGGAGGAAGGAAATAATAAAAAAAGAATTTTTTCTTGCAATTGGCCGGTTGCAAATCGGGATAGTTTAAAGACTTAGAAGATTGTAATCATTGGTTACAATCGAAACAGACAGAATCGATGGATATTAAAAAAATCATCGTCGAAAACGCGCTATAAAAAGGAAAAGAAAACGTTTAATCTTTTGGTCCACCCTGTATAACTTGTTCTCCCCCTTTTTGACCGAGCAATATCGATTGGTCGTACTTTTAGGTACGAGATAACGAGATAATCACGTCGAGGTAGAAACGAAGAAAACAAAGGAGAAAAAGAAGGATAGAGTAAAAAGAAAAAAAAAAGAGGAAGAAGAAGGAGGAGGAGGAGGTGGAGGTGGAGGAGGAGGTGGAGGAAAAAAAATCTTCTGTCTCCGTTCGTACCCATCGTGGCCCGTTCTTCGGTTGGATTCCTTTATCGGAGAAAATTACGCGAATGAATATTAATGACCCATGGGCAGCATCGTCCTTAGCTCGATAACGATGCCGGCTCGGTCTAATAAACGAGATTTCCCGGATGGAGAACGTCGTGTTCGTCGTCAGACTCGAGTATTAGTCGTCCACCGATATAAAGCCGATAATTAAATATCCCTAATTAAATTTGTAAATTTGAATATCGGTAATTAATATAACCAAACCGTCGGGAAGGAATCGCACGTTCGGTAACATCAAACGGTGACCAAAACCGAACGAAGTTATCTCGTTTCGACGTTTATGATAATCGTTAGAATCGAATGGGAGTAAGGATTTGATTTTATCCTGTTTCACGTGATCTCACGCGTGTACACGTTTCTGATCGATTCAATGTAAATACATAGTGAGTACACGGTCATACTGTATTCCATTAATTAATTTTATTAATTAATCAATTAATTAATTTTCGAAGAATTAGACGATAAGCTTAAGACTTATACGTTTAGATGGTTAAACGATGCGTGTACATGGATTCAATGGAAAAGTTTATAGGGCCTCTGATCGACTGATTATTACGAGATTCTTGTTTGATAGAAAGAGAGAGAGAGAGAGAGAGAGAGAGAGAGTTGGCTTCGGGTAAGATTTAATGGCGGCCAAACGATGAGAATTATCGCCCTTCGAGACGTGGAATGGTAACAGATGCCGTCTCAGCGAGCACCCCACTCGCGTTAAACTTTCGAGAAATCTATCGCTCAAGGAAGGTGTAACGTGGCTTAGATTAACGCCCTTACCGTTTCTCGCTCGGCCCGTTTCACGCGATTGCCGCTGTTCCTTCTCAGCCTAGAATTAACTGTCCTCGCGTGAGAACCACGAAAATTCGACGAGGCCTCCGACTCCGTTGAAAGCATTCAAAAAGAGAAAAAAAGGTAAGAAAGTACATTCGATTTCGGAATTACTAATCAAGCGATTTTTTCTTTTTTTCTTTTTTTTTTTTTTGTATTCGTAACGATAAAGCAAACTTCCAATTGCGATGATCGATGAAATTGATTTCCAACGACGAGTGGGTTTTGTGTGAATATACGGTAACGTTTAAAAATTCCTTTCGATTGTATCATTGTCGGTGTAATTTTTCTTTCTTTCTTTTTTGATTTTATAGCGATTACGACGGTTCGATTTAATATCTCGAAATCGTTTGAAATATTTAATGGTAGTTTATCAAAGTATTTTACCTTGGTTATACGAGGTTAGTCCTAGCGAGAATCGATTGACAGGAATATCTTGGACGTTGTAAAACGTTTTTGTGTGTGTGTTTTTTTTTTTTTTTTTTTTTTTTTTTTCTTATCGAACAATAGAGGAGTCGAATTCGTTTTAAGAAAAGACGCATCACCTCGCTCGATTGGCTTTCTCGCGTGCCTGGATATCCTCGATAGCTCTGATCTTTCTCATTCTCTCATTCTCTCATTCTCTCTCTCTCTCTCTCTCTCTCTCTCTCTCTCTCTCTCTCTCTCTCTCTTTCTTTCTGTTCGTTCAGCCGACTTGTCTTTGCGACACACCGTCGTTAACGTCATCGACGATTGGGGCCGCGACAGGCGATAACGTCGAAATCGGAGTTATCTTTCGCACTCCGGCACTCCGTGGAAAACCCTCGTCAAGATCAACGAGACGTTACCGAATTCTCCTGAGACATTTTCTAGCACCACCGGTAGTCCCTTCGGTCCTTTCGTTCACCAACGTCAAACCATATTCCTTATGTCCAACTCATCTTCCTGCGAATACGAAAGATATATATATATATATATATATATATATATATATATATATATATATATATATATATATATAGAGAGAGAGAGAGAGAGAGAGAGAAGGAATAGAAAAAAACCCCCGACAAATATTTCCTTAATCAAAATATAATATCAATCTCGATCCCATACGATATCGGTAGATTCGTCGATTTGTTTAAACAATTTCTTTTTGATTATTACTTAAAGATTCATCGGAAAATTGCAGACATATTTAACATACAAGGCTACGAGCTGAGAAATAAAAGGAAGAATCGGGGGGGGGGGATGTTCATATAATTTATAGACCGATAAATATACGTCGAAAAATTCGATATATGATATATGAGGAGAGAAGGGGGGAGGAGGAGGATGAGGAGAAGTAGTGGTAGTAGATGACGAGGCATCGAAGCAAAATACTATAATAAATAGTAAATCACAGCCGAGCGGTTGCCTCTCTCTCTCTCTCTCTCTCTCTCTCTCTCCCTCTCTCTCTCTCTCTCTCTTGCAAAAGACGTGATAATCCATGCTCCAGCGGTTCGATCCAAAGGCGTCAGTCGAATGAACGATCGTTCGAGATTATCGTAGAGACGGGACGCCGTTCCATCTTGGCTTAGATAAATCGGTATGAGTTACGAAAAGGGACTATCCAAGTTTTGGTCCCTAAAGCAGAGATCGGTAGCTGGAAAGTGAGAGAACCTCGAGGACTTTTCATCCCGAATAGCGGGAGGAAGGGACATGATCGTCTGATCCTTTTCTAAAACGAATGATCGATTATTCCAGATCGTAGAGGTGCGTTGCCACGTCGATATCGGTCAAACGATTAATCAACTACGATTCGCACTCGTACGAACAGCTGGAATTTGCAATTAGTTACCGCAGTGCTTTCCACGGTGCTTGGCATTCTTCTCATTCGCGAATCTCTCATTAATGAATTTCTCCAGGTTGAAACTTCTCAATCGATAAAATAAAATCCATTCTAACACACACAAATATATATATGTATATATATATATATATATATATATATATATATATATATATATATATATATATAAACATATATAAAATAGACATTTTCTATCTTGAGTCGTTTGGCGAAAATAACAGTAACTATCTCTCGAATAAAATATCGATGTATGTATATATATATATATATATATTTATATATAATATGTATTTCGAAAATAGAATTTCAATTAACTTTCGACCGAACGACCCCGTGGAAAGTGGGACAATGCTCGGAGACAGAAACTATCGATTAAGTATGGACCGCGTAGGAGTGGCTTATGTATATATACACACATAGATACATACATACATACATACATACATACATACGTACGTATAGCTATCGGTCTCGTGTTTGTTAAATAAACTGGAACGAAGCTGGAAAACTGATGGGAAAATGATTTCTTTGATTTGAAACTATCTTTGTATCTCTCTCTCTCTCTCTCTCTCTCTTTTTCATCGTAAAATTCTAAAACTGAAATAACAGGGTTAAATCTTTTATTTCTATTCCATTTCGTCTAAGTGACAAAACTCGATTCGAATTTGCGTCGCCATAAATGATAGAGTGACGTTGATTTTATGTGAAAATACTCAATGTTGAAAGTGAAAAAGAAAAAAGAAAAAAAAATGTAGAAAGAAAAAGAGAAAGAGAGAGAGAGAGAGAGAGAGAAAGAGAGAAATAAAAGAGAGCAATTCGATGAGGCAAATTCGAGCGTACTTCCTTCGAGGAAATCGGATAAGAATCTGGAACATAAGCGTGACTGCCTTGCAAACGTCTCTCCGCCTATTGCGTGTCGCCGTAACACGGGTGCCGAGGGGTTGGTGAATCGACGAACGGAAAAGCCGCGTTACGTGAGCGTGTTCCGTGGAACGAACGCGCGTGCGGCTACGACATTACGAAATTACGCGTGCTTACGTAGTCTTCGTGCGATAAAAAGCTCGCCCAAGTTTCGCCCGTTCCGAAAACGTTGAAAACTAATTATTAATCGTCTTATTAACGGTCGAAAACATTTATAAATATATATATATATATATATATATATATATATATATATATATTTATACTTATGTATATATATATACGTTGTCGGCACTTGCACGACGACGATAACTTATAAATTCGTAGAGAACATTTAACCTTTCTAAAAGTTTGACAGAACGATCCTTCTTTTTACCTCCTCCCCTCCTTTCACCCGCGTACATATTTTATCCAATCCAAATGGTATCCGTTTTTGGAATAAGATTCGACGGTAAAATGTTGGAGATTCTTTTTTATTTTTCTTTTTCTTTTAAACAAGTCCCACGTAGGACGTTGTGCTGTGCCCCCTTCGGCTCCATCCCTTTGCCGTACATGGACGTAAAAATCGAATTAGAATAATTTGGCGGGAGAAAAAGGAGGAGGAGGAGGAGGAGGAGTAGGAGGAGGAGGAGGAGGAAAAACATCGGTGCGACGGAATTGAAACGTCTGACTCATCGGCTGGAAGTTTAGTGCGATCAACGTAGTCGAAGGGTCCGAGATTATTAAGAGACACCCTTAACTCCCTCTCGCTCCCCAACCCCCTCACCGTTTCCTCCCATGGTTAGAGAAGAGTCTCGGATTCCAGTGGATTCTCCTTTCTCTCTCTTTCTCTCCGTGGACCGTCGCTCTTGGCGCCGAGAGTCATTTGTCAAGAGACGTTGGTGACGATGGGAAGCCACCCTCTTCAAAAGCAGTCCTACCAACCTTATTCTTGTCCCTTGTCCTTGCGACAAGGCAATTTATAATTCGTCTCTCTCTCTCTCTCTCTCTCTCTCTCTCTTTCTCTCTTTCTCTCCATGGTGTTTTATTTCATTCATGGAACTCGATCTTCAATTCTTTCCTCTTTGAAGGATCGTCTTTGAAGATTATCAGTGTTTGAGAGAGAGAGAGAGAGAGTGAGAGAGAGAATGTGCCTTCGAGCTAGCCAAAATCCCCTTAATAATTTCGTCTCGGAGCATGTAGCCCTTTTGAACCTTCCAGAAAGACACTCCGACTTCCTAGCTTGTAGCAAGTAAAGTCTTTGCGAACGGAATATGAAGATGGATAGGAGTGAGAGCGTGAGAAAGAGGGATTGTGGGTGCGTGCGAGTGTTTGTCTGTGCGTCTGTGTATCTCTCAGTGTGTGTGTGTGTGTATGTGTGTGTGTGTGTGTGTGTGTGTGTGTGTGTGTTAGTGTGAGAAAAAGAGAGAGAGGTGTTCGAAGCTTTGATTACTTTGCTACTGGAAAGGAGGAGTCTAGTAAAAAAAATCGTTATTCGACAGACGATATGCCAACTTTGATGGCGATTATTCTTTACTTCGTTCGCTAAGGAAGGGTGGGGAAGGCTGAGTGGACGTTAAATATTAAAATTGCATCGTACGGTACGTCTTTGAGAGAGGAGGTGAGAAAGATGAACGTAAAATAAAAAATAAAAAAAAAAAAAAAACGAAAAGAGGAGAAATGAAAAAAAAAAGAAAAATAGGAATGAGAGATAGGAAAAATGGAATGAAAATGAAAATAAAGTGAAGATAAAAAAAAGAAGGGGGAAGAGGAAGGAAGAATCAGCAGACATGTACGTGCATTTACTTCTTTCCAAGAGTAGAAAAGAACGAGATAGATAGATAGATAGATTGATAGAGAGAGAGAGAGAGAGATAGAAAGAGATGGATATATATATATATATATATATATATATCTAGAGAGAGAGAGAGAGAGAGACCATCGTGAGAACAATGTGGAAGATGGAAGCTCGAGACGAGTTCTTAACGAAATAACGTCGGAAATTGAAAAGTGCCGAGGAGAATTTCTCTCGTGAGTATCGGTTCTTCCTGCACGTAGGTATGTACCTACGACTTTTCGATAGCAAAAGAGAAAATAAAAAGGACGAGATAGAGAGAGAGAGAGAGAGAGAGAGAGAGAGGGGGCCAGAGAAATACGAAGATCAAAGTTCCTATTTTGTAGCTTATGTTGAAAATATCTCTGATAAGGAAATAACATATCTTAAAGCGTCGATTTATTTCGAAACTCGTCGTATGCTGGCAAAAGGGATGATCATGTTTGGTATGAAAGCATGAAAATACGACTATGATTTCTCGAAAGAAAGGAAGGAAAAGAGAAAAACAAAGGAAAAAAACAAAATAAACAAAGGAGGAATAAAGACAAGAAAAATTCCTACGAGTTTCACGATCCTTGTTCGGTAAAAAAAGAAAAAATGAAAAAAGAGAAGAAATTTTTTTTTCCCAAGGAAGAAGAATAGAGGAGGAATGAGAAAAGTTTATAGTTAAATTCTAAAAAAAAAGTTATACAAGACACAGAGAAGCGTAGTATTTTTCTTCTACTTTCTTTTCTCTCTCTGCTTTTTTTTTTTTTTTTTTTTTTATCTTTGACATTATGGCATTAACGATGTCTCTAGTTAAAAGTTGACATCCCAGGTAGACGTCCAGGACGTTTGTCTTCGAAAGGGACACTCTCAAAACCGGACGTCGCAGTGGCTTTTCCTCTCTCTCTCTCTCTCTCTCTCTCTCTCTCTGTGTGTGTGTGTGTATGTATGTGTGCGCGCGTGTGTGTGTGCGTTCCCAGTGGAGGATGCGTTCGGAGGACTTCGTTATCCTTTCCTTACCCCAGAAAGCCATCGTACTGTAACACGAAAACGGACGACGTTGCGAAAAAGAGTGCGGATAGAAAGGTGGATAGACTTGAAGAAGAAACAAAACGGAAAAAGGATAAAACTAAGGAAGAAACGAAAAAAATATATATATATATATATATATATATATATATATATATATATATATATATATAAAGATAATAAAGAAAAAAGGGGGGGGGGGAAAGAACAGGAGGAAAAAAGATAGGAAGAAAATACGGCAAGGAAGGAAGGAAGGAAGGAAGAAGAGGGAGGAGGGGAGGAGGGAGCGCCTCCTCGAAACCACGTAATTTGCCCTGCCAACCAGGAATTTCTCGCGAAACTTTCGACTCTGTTTCCTCCGCTTCTACTTTTCTCCACAAAATATTCTTCGTAAGTATTATACGACATTATATATATATATATATATATATATATATATATATATATATATATATATATATGCACACACACGGATAGAGAAAGAGATACGTACGTATATGTGCCCCCTATATAGATACCCTCACTGTCTTACTATATTTCGTTCTTCTCTATCCTACTCTCCTCTCCTCTCCTCTCCTCTCTTCTCCTCTCCCCGCGTCCCTCCTCATTCCTTATCGTTAAACTGAATTTCTCACGAATTTCTTTCTAAAATACACCGTTGAAAACGCGATGGCAAAGGAGAAAATCGACTTTATAACGGGAAGCCAACACGAAGCACCTTTCATTTCCTGCCATTCCAACACGGACGAATTGTCTTACAGATGGACGTCATCATTCCGTAACTCCCGCGTTTTAAAACCCTCGTGCGCGATCTCTTTAAACCCGTAAGTCGATAGACAGAAGTGTGTGATATCTTTGATATATATATAATATATATCGAATCAAAACGAAAATATTATTAAAGTTTGGTATCTTTCGTTCTAGATTTTCTTCCTTTTCCCCATTCCGTATCAATCGATCCCCGTAAATACCTTTCAAATCTTTCAGCAATTCAAATAAATAATGAACGGATAATTTCATTTAATTAATCTTCGATTTACTATTTATTACTGATAGATTTATATATATATATATATATATAAATTTGATGTTTTCAAAGGACTTGTTTTATAAATTCGAACGTAATCATTCAGAACGGAACAGAAAGAGGATACTTATCTCAAAAAGGAGCATCTGAAATAGCCGCGCATTGAAGGAAAACTTGGTTGTGTACAGACGTCCACGTGCAGTATACTCGGCTGCTTTTCTTGCTGCCTCTCGAACGTCTCTTCCTGAAGGTATCGATGAGTAGATAAAGATAGAAAGATAGAAAGAGAGAGAGAGAGAGAGAGAGAGAGAGAGAGAGCTATTGCGAAAACTCTTCGACCTTGTCCCCCTCCCCCCGTTAATGTTTGCCCAAGTACATTCGTTTTATCCTCTAGACCCTATTTCACGATCGACAAGGGGTGCTGCTGCCTGGAGGACCCTTCGAAAGAAATTGAATGCAAATACGTCGGCAATGCGCTGGCCCTGCTAGTATTCCACCCTCGTTGTCCCCATTTTCTCTTTCCTTTCCTCCCCCCCCCCCATCTCTCTCTCTCTCTCTCTCTCTCTCTATTTTAGTATATGTGTGTATGTGTTTGGTGGGCAGTAGTCTATAGCGTTCTCTCGCTACCGTGAACACGTTAGCAGATCTGCAGAAAGAGGGGATTGCTTTGGGTAGGCTATGAAAGAAGACTCACTGAAAATAGAAAGAGAGAGAAGAGAGAGAAGAGAGGGAGAGAATGAAAACTGTGTGGAGAGTAGGAACGATTCCCAAAGGTCCCATGGGAATCTCTGGACTCTTTATTAATTCACCGTCAGACTAACCAGAATTACTTGCCGTGTGTACGAGAGAGCAACATACCAACCAGCTGCCCCGATCGCAACCCTAAGTCGACGACACTTTGCAGAAGCTTAGTCCGGCTTAGCAGGTGGCTGCTGAATCTGTGCTACTGCTGAAAGGCTTCCGCGAAATTTCGAATTCAACCTCACTCTCTCATTCTGTCTCCCTTTATCTATCTATCTATCTATCTATCTATTTCACTCTCTCTCTCTCTCTCTCTCTCACTCTCTCTCTCTTCACCGCTTTCGCTCTAGCTTAGAATGAATAGAGTCCTCACGTGACGTTCACAAATTTGAACTATCCATATCTTAGAGTATTATAGAATATTCAGAGTTATGTCTACTCACTTGCTATCTCTCTCTCTCTCTCTCTCTCTCTATATATATATATATATATATCTTTCACGTCGAAGATTGGATAAAAGAAACAAAAAAAGAAATGAAAAAAAGAAGAGAAGAGAAGAGAAGAGAAGAGAGAGAGAGAGAGAGAGAGAGAGAGAGAGAGAGAGAGTACGATATAAATTAAAAAGTAAAATAAACCAAAATAACTGCGAAGCTCTATGTGTCGGGAGGTCAGTTTTGAAAAGAAAAAAAAAAAAAATCGTCTCCTCGTGTATCGAGCTTAAACGGTGTAAAGCTCGATCGATGGTATATGATAAAGGCCGGCTCTAGAGATTACAAAACTCTTTCATATATAGGTGTTTTGTATCTCCATTGATAGTTCGAGGAATATAGAAAAGAAAAAAAAAAAAATCAAAAAAAAAAAAAACAGAAAGAAAATTTTTTGGATCGATATTTCATACGCATTTTACCAAACGCAACGTCGAATTTTTCCCCCTTGCTCCTTTTCGTCTTTTTTTTCGTTCTCTTTTCTTTCTATATCTTTATTTTTTTTTTTTCTTTTTTTCACTAATCTCAAAGACTAAATCGTTAAACGGACGAGTCATTCTCGTTTATGGATCGAAGGATGGATATAAATACCCGAAAGTAATAAAAAACGATCGGTCAATTCATTCATAAAGGGAAAAAGAAAGAACACAAAAAATAAATGAGAAAAGGGAAAAGAAAAAAATCGGCGAATTTCAAAAGAGATAACGTTGTACATATCTCAATTCGATATATATATATATATATATATATATATATATATACACATATATAAAGGTACATACTTCGAACGTAGCTGCGTTCCCGAGATGAATGTCCCGGTGCTTTATCGGTAGGACCTAGCGTGTGCTATTTTTTAAGTTGAACAGTCGAATCTCACCGAAAATCGTCGCGCCATTTTTTATTCGAGAGGCAGGGAGGGGTGGAGGAGGAAGAGGAGGTACGAACGTCCCTCTCCGATCGAGAGATATCGTCCATCGGGTGTACGTATAGTTCGTACGAATTCCAGGGCATAATCTTTGCCGTTCATTCCCGTCCGCTCCCGCCCCCGCCCCCACCCCGTCAAAAACTGCGACACACTTTTTTTTTCGCGCGAACGCCGTGGTGCCGTGTCACTTACAACGCTCGATCGATTCTCGATGCCTACGACGAGTCGCATCGGTTAAACGCTCGGATGACAGGGAGAAACAACGTCCGCTCTGTTTTTTTTTTCTTCTTTTCTTTTTCCCTCTCCCTCCTTCTTTTTTTTCATTTCTTTTTTTTTATCTATCTATATACGTACATATATATATATATATATATATATATATATATATATATATATATATATGTATGTATGTATGTATGTATGTATGTATGTTTTTTTTCGCTTTTACAAACGGAAACACGAAAAAAAAAGGAACGAACGTGTAGCAGGTTTCTACAAACATTGGGGGAAAAAAAAACAGATTTCTCTCTCTCTTTTTTTTCTTTTTTTCGTTTTGTCCTTTTTCTCCTTTTTTCTTTTCTTTTCTTTCTTTCTTTTTTTTTTTTTTTATTTTTTGGCAAAACAAACGTGTATGCACATCAAAGCGAATAGTTTTTCCAACGTAAAGTTTGAGTACTACTAATTACGAAACAACTCGTTCCAATTCCAATTTGGCCGGCGCGTATGTATACGTGAAAAAAATGGAAAAAAATAAGTGAGAGCTCATCGGCGTTCGATTTTATAAAGTTATATGGGGAGGCACAATTTGAAAACGATATAAATTATTAACGTCGAAGATGGTGATGTTGAAACGTTAATATCGAAGGACATTGGAAGATTTATTATCTTCCATTTCGTCGTGTCGGTTGTTTCAAGCGACTTTCATTATGATCTTTGCCTACACGTGCAATCATATATAGAGAACGCGACAAATTCGTTTGACCAGATAGCGGAATTAATTAATACGCGGGGAAATCTCTTTTCCTTTGTGTTTCTCGTACTCGCGCTTATTACTTGTCTAAGGAAAAACAAAGAGAGCAATAAGGACTCGCGAAGATGTGGTAAAATTAATCAAGCGACAAAACTATTCTTCTTTAATAAATCGACGCGAGCTTATTATGACTTACAAATTGAACAAGAAAAATACTTAAACTTTTAAACGTTAAAGGTCAATCCGACGAAAGCTCCATTTTCGATAACAAATTATAAGGAAAGATGAAATAGTACGTTCCAAAGGTCAATCAAAAAACGTACGATTATTTTTTGACGTATTTGTACGTATAGATATTGAAATTTGAAGCGACCAAGGGAGCAAAATAGGGAGATATAAAAGAGGACTTGCCCTTCGAAAACGTTTGTCCTCGTGATTTTCTGCGATTGAAAATCTTCTCACCCGATCGTATCACGCCCTAATGTCTGCCAGCGACAGAGGCTTTTCGAAAAGAAAAATGACATTGATAATGGGGCAAGCATTAACCAGAAATTACGTGTTAACGTCAAACGCATCTCGTCAAAATGAATCCTACAGATCACACTAGAATAAATCAACTTTTCAAAATCTACTCGCCCTATATATGTAACAGTAATTAATTACAGTTATTGTGCCACGATAATAACGTGGCCAATATATATTTATACATGAAAATTGTATAAAAATAAGAATAAAAAATAAAACAAAGATAACAAAAATGTCGAAAAGTATCACGCGAATATCAGCATTGGCTGGGATGTCGTTAGCAGACTAATTGGAATCCAATCAGCGCGATTAATCGTTTAACAAGCCGTGCGCGAACGCGTATCAGCCTGTCGAGGTTCGATGGTATTTAGGTATTTAACTGCGGCCACCCTTTCGAACACCCTTTCAACCACCCTCCGACCGCCTTTCACCATCCCAACTTTCTTTTCGACGCATGGGCGTGAACCAGTGGCTATATTTTACGTTAAGCTTCTACGCTCCTGCCGAGTGCAGACGATAGAATTCTCCTACCACCGTATTTGGAATTTTAGAACGTCACAGCGACCCTTATTTCCTATTTTCCTATTTACCTAACCTAGACGTGTCATTCTAACATTTTCTTTTTCCCAGAAAACATACTACACGTATTCCACCCCATTACGTATCATATGATCCTCATAGAAATTTAAATATAAGAGAAACATTTTCACGCCTCCCGTAAATCGAATTTTTGAACAGGAGAACATAGCTAACAAGTAGGTGGCACGATTCCGCGTGCCACCTCTTTGCGCGTCATGTGATCCTGATACAAATTCAGAGTTTCGGGGGAAATTTTCGCGGTGCGCGTGAATTTGAAATTTTGAACAGGAGAATATAACATAGCAGGAGGTGGCACGCGGAATCGTGCCACCTCTTCGCTCATCATGTTATCCTGTTACAAATTCATTTTCACGGGGAAAAATTTCCGCGTCGCCGTAAATCGAATTTTTGAACAGGAGAACATAGCTAACAAGGAGGTGGCACGATTCCGCGTGCCACCTCTTTGCGCGTCATGTGATCCTGATACAAATTCAGATTTTCGGGGGAAATTTTCGCGGTGCGCGTGAATTTGAAATTTTGAACAGGAGAATATAACATAGCAGGAGGTGGCACGCGGAATCGTGCCACCTCTTCGCTCATCATGTTATCCTGTTACAAATTCATTTTCACGGGGAAAAATTTCCGCGTCGCCGTAAATCGAATTTTTGAACAGGAGAACATAGCTAACAAGGAGGTGGCACGATTCCGCGTGCCACCTCTTTGCGCGTCATGTGATCCTGATACAAATTCAGATTTTCGGGGGAAATTTTCGCGGTGCGCGTGAATTTGAAATTTTGAACAGGAGAATATAACATAGCAGGAGGTGGCACGCGGAATCGTGCCACCTCTTCGCTCATCATGTTATCCTGTTACAAATTCATTTTCACGGGGAAAAATTTCCGCGTCGCCGTAAATCGAATTTTTGAACAGGAGAACATAGCTAACAAGGAGGTGGCACGATTCCGCGTGCCACCTCTTTGCGCGTCATGTGATCCTGATACAAATTCAGATTTTCGGGGGAAATTTTCGCGGTGCGCGTGAATTTGAAATTTTGAACAGGAGAATATAACATAGCAGGAGGTGGCACGCGGAATCGTGCCACCTCTTCGCTCATCATGTTATCCTGTTACAAATTCATTTTCACGGGGAAAAATTTCCGCGTCGCCGTAAATCGAATTTTTGAACAGGAGAACATAGCTAACAAGGAGGTGGCACGATTCCGCGTGCCACCTCTTTGCGCGTCATGTGATCCTGATACAAATTCAGATTTTCGGGGGAAATTTTCGCGGTGCGCGTGAATTTGAAATTTTGAACAGGAGAATATAACATAGCAGGAGGTGGCACGCGGAATCGTGCCACCTCTTCGCTCATCATGTTATCCTGTTACAAATTCATTTTCACGGGGAAAAATTTCCGCGTCGCCGTAAATCGAATTTTTGAACGGGAGAACATAGCTAACAAGGAGGTGGCACGATTCCGCGTGCCACCTCTTTGCGCGTCATGTGATCCTGATACAAATCCAGATTTTCGGGGGAAATTTTCGCGGTGCGCGTGAATTTGAAATTTTGAACAGGAGAATATAACATAGCAGGAGGTGGCACGCGGAATCGTGCCACCTCTTCGCTCATCATGTTATCCTGTTACAAATTCATTTTCACGGGGAAAAATTTCCGCGTCGCCGTAAATCGAATTTTTGAACAGGAGAACATAGCTAACAAGGAGGTGGCACGATTCCGCGTGCCACCTCTTTGCGCGTCATGTGATCCTGATACAAATTCAGATTTTCGGGGGAAATTTTCGCGGTGCGCGTGAATTTGAAATTTTGAACAGGAGAATATAACATAGCAGGAGGTGGCACGCGGAATCGTGCCACCTCTTCGCTCATCATGTTATCCTGTTACAAATTCATTTTCACGGGGAAAAATTTCCGCGTTGCCGTAAATCGAATTTTTGAACAGGAGAACATAACTAACAAGGAGGTGGCGCGATTCCGCGTGCCACCTCTTTGCGCGTCATGTAATCCTGATACAAATTCAGATTTTCGGGGGAAATTTTCGCGGTGCGCGTGAATTTGAAATTTTGAACAGGAGAATATAACATAGCAGGAGGTGGCACGCGGAATCGTGCCACCTCTTCGCTCATCATGTTATCCTGTTACAAATTCATTTTCACGGGGAAAAATTTCCGCGTTGCCGTAAATCGAATTTTTGAACAGGAGAACATAACTAACAAGGAGGTGGCGCGATTCCGCGTGCCACCTCTTTGCGCGTCATGTAATCCTGATACAAATTCAGATTTTCGGGGGAAATTTTCGCGGTGCGCGTGAATTTGAAATTTTGAACAGGAGAATATAACATAGCAGGAGGTGGCACGCGGAATCGTGCCACCTCTTCGCTCATCATGTTATCCTGTTACAAATTCATTTTCACGGGGAAAAATTTCCGCGTCGCCGTAAATCGAATTTTTGAACAGGAGAACATAGCTAACAAGGAGGTGGCACGATTCCGCGTGCCACCTCTTTGCGCGTCATGTGATCCTGTTACAAATTCATTTTCACGGGGAAAAATTTCCGCGTCGCCGTAAATCGAATTTTTGAACAGGAGAACATAGCTAACAAGGAGGTGGCACGATTCCGCGTGCCACCTCTTTGCGCGTCATGTGATCCTGATACAAATTCAGATTTTCGGGGGAAATTTTCACGCTACCCGTAAATTTATTTTTTGTATATGAGAACATAACTTACCTTATGTTGTACTATATCTGCTATAAATTTTTTTGTCTTTCTCGTGATTTGAAGTTTTTTTAGTGCAGGAAAAGGTTGTATTGGTAATTTAAAACACACTTTTTCTCATTATATATATGTTTATTGATGCTAATTTGTTTATTAATGTATTAATAATAATGTCGTTCTTTAAATGACGGTGAGGATATATATTTTTTCTGTTGCTATGCTGTATGTTTCATTTCCTTGACGACAGTATCATTGGTGTTTTTGAAGTTAATATTCTGATGGGTCAAAATCACTTTCGATGTTTTGCGTTGGATCTGTTGGCCATATTCTTCTTGTCTCTCTGCGATGAATCCTACAGATGATATGATTGCTAATTCGATCGTCATAATGGTTTGAACTGTACACAAAAAATTCTTAGATTAGCTTTCCTAGGAAGGAATTGAAAAATATATTATAATTTTTATTTAATATTTACTTTCTCTTTCCATTAATTTATTAAATAATGTCAATTACCAATTGATTCACAATAACTTATTATTGAACGTTAGGAAATAGATGATAATATAAAAGTTTATCATTAAATAGATCTACAGCATCCAATTGTAGGTTTAACAATTAATAATGATAAATATCTAAACGAGAAAAGGTAAAGAGACGGGTAAATATTATTCTAACTGAGATAGTAGCAATATTACTTGGATACTTTTATAAATTCAAGTTCCACTTTTCTCTATTTCTCTCCCTCTCTATCTCTCTCTATCTCTCAGTTAACTATGGACTATAACTGTATGAAACAAGCCACAGTGACCTAAGAAATTAGACAAGTTCGGTTTCCTTTACTGAAAGTTGTTGCGCTGCTCTTTCGACTCCGTCTGCTTTGCGGAATCGAAAATCTAGGTCATCTCGTTAAAGGAAGAGTACATGGGACGATAAGGAAAGGCTCGTGCATAGGCGAATCGAACAAGTTCTAGACTAGTTAAAGTACCTCGTTTCATTAACTGTTAACCATCCCTTTTTCTCGTATCTCTTTGTTTCTTTCTCTTTTCTTCTTTTTCTTTTTGCTAACGAGACAAAGACCTTTCTTCTCTCTCTCTCTCTCTCTCTCTCTCTCTCTCTCTCACACACACACACACACACACACACACTTTTCATCGAGCTGCTAAATATACACGCTACTGTTTAAGGGTAAATAAGTTTATTTACCTTGGCTGGGTGTCGTTTCGAGAAACAGCGTTTACAATTAAATCTTCGAACCTTTCAAGTCCGAGAAAAGCAAAGAAGGCGAAGAAGAAGAAGAAGAAGAAGGAGAAGAAGAATGAGGAGGAGGAGGAGGAGGAGGAGGAGAAAAGAAGAATAGAGGAGGAAAAGGAGAGTAGGAGGAGTAGGACAAAGAAAGACTTCTCGAGCTTTCAAAACCTACAAGATTATCGAGTTTACCGATTAAGGGAAAGCAAGTAAATTGACGAAGAAAGTAGTCGTTGAGAGATCCACCCTGAAATTGAACGTAATTTTCACTGGGGCAATTTATACCCAGCCCAGTGGAAAACAACATCCAACTCTCTCTTGCGGTGATTTCTCCTTCGGAGGCAAGAAATCGTATGAAATTGTAGATGTAACGAATTGTTCTCGAGGTATAAACTTATTTCTGCGCATCTACCCGGAGAAGAAGTTTTAGCATTACTCCATCACATTCTACGGAAAAGTTTTCATTCTCTCTAAAGTTTAACCGAAGTGGCATTCGCATCGTTCCCTCATCGTTATATTATGCAGATCGCATCAAACTTCTCATCAAAGCATAGAACGTTCCGGATTACGAAACCGATACGTACAGCTGACTGGAATATCCTTTTGTCTTTTTGATCAGAAGTCCGATACAGTTATAAATCATTATTTATGATGGACAATTTTATACCGAGCTACGAATACATAATTACATTTTTGATTCGACAAGGACGTCGATCGATGAGGATTATTTCATTTTATGTATTATAGAGTGAATATACAATACACAATATTTGTATTCAACGAACGGGAAGACCAACGCCAGGATAATATATGCAAAGGTAAAAGAATATATATATATATATATATATATATATATATATATATATTCTCTGGAAAAGTTGCAAAGTACTCGACCGTAATTCATTAAACGTTATGTGTGGGGAGGATGGAAAAAAAGGAGATGCACGATGACGAAGTAACATAGACGTCGAAGGAAAAGAGGTTCCGTGCATTCCTGAGGGTATCGTTGGTTGTGAGTCGACGGTAGAAGAAGAAAGGAGGTAACTCGGTGTTAGAGAAAATAGGGAGGAAAATGCGAAAAGCGAGGCGTATGCGTATCTGCATATAACCCGGTTTCTCACTCTAGCCGAGGTACTTGCGTTGAGCAAAGAAAGAGTGGGTATATAGGTATACCAAAGAGAAAGGCTTTCCTAGCTTCGGAGAAAGAAAGAAAGGAAGAAAGAAAGAAAAGAAAGAGGGAAAGAAGAAAGAGGAGATAAAGAGAGAGAGAGAGAGAGAGAGAGAGAGAGAGTGAATTGGGAGAGAAAGAGGAGAAGATCCCTCGGGAAGTGGCCTATGGTGGATATCCGTCCCTAGCTCGTTGGATATCCTGGAGAAGACCGACCACTCCTGAGGGAGCGGACTAGTGCTTCTCAAACACCGACTCACTGGCCCCTCCATCCTTCATTACCTGCCTTCTCATTCGAGCTCGCCGCCCCGCTGAGAGTTTCCCTCGAGTGGGCCCACGTGCCACGCAAACGTAAACGCCATGAATCCATCGAGCTTTAAGAGCTTCGAACGATTTCAAACCGTCCCTCTCCATCTCTCCGTCTATCCCTCTCCTTTCCTATTTTCTTTTCATGTTTTCTTTTTCTTTTTAATTACAGATATACATTATACATATCTTTAACATCGCATCATCGTAACAATTATAATCTATATAATTTACTATTGATCATTTCAATTTGATTTTTGTGCCATTACATCGTATATACGTATTTATGTGTGTGTGTGTGTCTGTGTGTGTGTATATCTCTCTCTCTTCCAGGTGTATTTTATCAAATCTTCAAGAACGATAAGACAAGATGTTTCTATAGAGAAAAATAAGTTTGGTCTCTAAGCAGCAGCTGTCGAAGGAAATGTTCTTTTCAATATACGTACAAGGACAAAATTGCTATCCATCTTTTCTCTCGACCACTCAGTTGGAATCTAAACAACGATGAAAGCCTCGGGCAGGTAAGAGAAGTACCTTACCCACCTACCTACCTACCTACCTACCTCCCTACCTATCAACCTAGCTACCTACCTACCACATTGAACATCGGAAGCCTCGAAAGGAGTCGGCGATAACCGGAAACGATTGAAAGCGTTTCCATTGTGTGGACGAATATCGACGAGCTGACATCCTGGAAAGGGATGTCTCTTTCTCTATCTCCTTCTATCCTTCTCTCTCTCTCTCTCTTTTCTCTCTCTTTTTCTCTTTCTTTCTTTCTGTCTTTCTTTCTTTCTCTTTTCTATCAGCGACACGAGAATGTACAGTACGCGTTGAGAATACGTGGTAACCCTTTCACCCTCCGAAAACATGAAAAGTAGCTATCTCGTCCTTCCTTTTCACCTTCTTTCAACGTTCGAACAGTCAGACTGGTAACGACGACTTTAGCAAAGTACTATACATACATATATATATATATATATATATATATATACACATACAAACCAACGGAACGTGTGCTGTCTTCTCGATCACATTCCAAATACTTTTACAACGATATTTGCGTCCATCAAGATAATTCACTTTCAAAGAAACTTCCTTCCCTCAAAGACTATATTTTTACTTTGAATTCTTTCTCTCTTTCTTCCCTTTTTTTTACTCTTTTTTCTCCCTTCAATTATATGCTTCCTTCCATCGCTACCTTTTTTTCTTTTCTTTCTTTTTTCTCTCTCGGAGATCGAACAATTTGTACGAAAACAACGCGTTTAATACCTTCGACTTATTCGATTTCGTTTAGATTATATATATATATATATATATATATATATATATATATTTTTTTTTTTTTCATACGCATACGATCACTATACCGCAAATTTCGTGACGTACGCGCTCGCAGATGCGGTAGCTCGTTATTAGATATTTTGCCATTAGATTAGCATGACTGGTCAGATTCGTCATTTGTGGCTTGATAAGAGATTAATTGCGACGTACTTCTGAAAAGTGAAAACCGACAAAAATAAAAACGGAAAAAAAAAGAGAGATAACAGAGAGAATACTTTATTCTCTTGATATCCTACGGTTCTGATTTCGTAATTAACAATTTCCAACCGTATAGTTTTCCACTGATTAATTCCGAGATACGTTGTACGTGTAACGATGGAAATCGTTAAAAAAGTGCGCTTTTCGATTCGGATAGATAATATTAAAAGAAAAAAAAAACGGAAAAGGAAAAAGAATGAAAAAGAAAGGAATAACGAAAGAGAGAGAAAAAAAGAAATAATTCTCCTCGCCCCACCGCGGTTTCCATGATTTTTAATGCATTTTACGATCTGAGCTCGGGCAAGCTGAACAAGGGAACATTGGAGAAATAAAAAGGGAAAGAGGGAGGCCTCGGTAAATCGTTCGTGATAACGGAATACGTAGGACGACAAAATCCATTATTCACTCGAATGCAGTTTGCGCGTGATTATTTTTGTTCGATAACGTATTTCCAGTACTCGTAGAATATTAGTTGACCGGGTTAATGACTAATAAGCCACGAGTTAATAAGCAAAGTTTCTCCCTTTCGCAAAATAAAGCTTCGGATACGAACGTTATTGGTGAAAAAAAAGGAGTAGAGGAAAAGGGCGGTAGGGAAGGAGGGGGAGAGAGAGAGAGAGAGAGAGAGAGAAATAGATAGATAGAGAGAGAAAAGGGAAAGAGAAACAGAGAGTAGGCGATATATCGATATATGCGAGGGCCAAACCAGCAATATCGAGATGAGTTATTGTTCGTCGAGCACAATGCACTCAAATATGGAATGAAGCCGAGAAATTGATAGAAAAAAAATCCACAGGCGAGTCTACCGAAGGCTTTATCAATTTCGATCGAGGCCACTATCTCCATCTCCGTCCCTTTCAAGGTTACCATTCTCTTTTGCCAGAACTGTAAAAAAAAAATAAAAAGTAAAATAATAATAAAGGGAATATATAGAAAAGGGTAAGCCTTACTGCAGGTGTCCGTCCACCGTGAAAGCAATGTGGACATCGAACGATATAAAAATAAAAACTTTAACTTTGACCGATAAAATTGAAATGTCTATAAAGAAAAAAAAGGGAGAGAGAGAGAGAGAGAGAGAGAGAGAGAGAGAGAGAGAGAGATACGGAAGAAATCAAGTCGATTTAGTTTGACAAAAGGAAAAGATAACAATGCTTCTTTTTTTATTTTTTTATTTTTTTTATTGATATTTTTTTTCTAATTAATCATTCTTTACGATCGAACTTGATTTTTTAATTAGCCTCGTTAATACTACTCTTAATTTTGATACTCGTTAATTCATAATCCTTCCCCATAAGCAAAATTATTAATGGCTATTAAAGAGGGCGATAGAAAGAGGCGCGTTATTGATTTTCATTATATTTCTTATATAATCTTTACGAGAATAATACTATATATAAATAACCACGGATAATTTTCAAGAGGGATGGTATATTAATCATCATCGTCATCGTCATCGTCATAATCATAATCATCTCTTTGAAATAGCTATCAATAAATTCAATCTCTCAAAACCAATGCATATAAACTTTATCAAATATTTCGAACATTATACATACTAGAAACTTATTTACTCCAAATGCGCTAATTTTTAAACGAATATAATTAAGGAACTCTATTGATGTACTACTAAGGCAAACACGTTCGAGTGCGGGTTGGATCCTTGGTACGAGTCAAATAGGGGTGAAATCACGTTAATGCTTTCGTCGTCAAAGGTTCTATCGAATTGCTATCACAAAATTAAGATTTACTTTAAGAGGAGATCAAAGATCTAAGCGCAATTACAAGTTAATTGCTTTTCTCTCTCTCTCTCTTTCTCTCTTTCTCTTTCTCTCAATCTCTCAATCTCTCTTAAAAATAAAAAGAAAAAGAGAGGGAGACAAAGACAGAGAATGCATTCTTTCAACACATACATATACACGCATACGTGCTATTTCGATGGAATTCGAATGAAGTCGTCGCGCTTTCGAATCTCAGGACGAGATTCATTGTCCTTGTCGTCGGTCCTCTCTTGATAAAGCCAACAGAGAAATTCCATAGTTCTAGGGTAAAGAAAGAGAGACAGAGAGAGAGAGAGAGAGAGAGAGAGAGAGAGAGGGATGCGGGTTATTAGGTGTCGGTATCTTAATCCAAATACGGGCGATCTCCTAATCGGTTTAACGCTCGTCTCGCTTACATGTTCTAGACGCGTAATAATTCGATTAGATTGACATAACGTAAATGTTTAGACGATATTATTATTGTCCCTATCACGATTCCCAATGTAATATAATAATAGAATAAACGGATAATCCATGTCAATTTCGATATAAAGCTAATTACTCATGATCAATGTTCATTTATCGGTTATCACGATATTCGATGATAAAGCGATTACAAACTTAATTGGATTTCATTTTTAAACGATAATTCGATTTATCGTTTATCCTTTTGAAATTCCCCCCGTACCGCTAGAAATGTCGACCGAACGTAAATATATATATATATATATATATTTATTTATTTATTTATTCATTCATTTGTTTGTAATAATAATCTATATACTAAGTAAATAATATATACTCATCGACGTTTAATTCGAATCTACGAAGTACGAAGTACTATTACACGAGTTTATGGGAAAGTTGAATGATAAGAACGATCCTCGCTCGTTATGATTCGAACGGGACTGGGAGAATGGGGCTTGGTGAACAAAAAGGGAAAAAGGAAAAGAAAAGAATACGGAAAGGGAGAGGAAAAAAAAGGGAAGAGAAAGAGGGGAGGGATGGGGAAGGATCGTTGATATGTCTTCGACTTTTCCCCTCTTCTTCCCGTTCGTTTCTTTTCCTTTCTTTTTCTTTCTTTCTTCTCTTCTCCTTTTCTTTTTTTTTTTTTTTTTTCTTTTTGCTTTAGTTTTTTTTTTCACGGACCAACTACGCTCAAACGAGAAAAAGAAACGCAGTGAATTGCTCTCCTCGTAAATCCATTACGTCGACAGGAGACGGTACGACTGGGTGTCTCTCCCTTCTCTTTCACCCCCTCTCTCTCTCTCTCTCTCTCGCTCTCTCTTTCATCTCGTGGACCACGAGCAAGTAAATTCGAAATCTGCCCAAGATCGCGAGAGAATCCGTTCTCTTCGAGCGGAATAGAGGGTAGAGGAGAGACTTTTCACGCAGCGTCTCGAAACGTTCTGAGAATACATAAAGAGCATTAGTAGAAAAGGAATTTTCTTTTGCTCTATTTGTCCCTCCTCTCTCTCTCTCTCTCTCTCTCTCTCTCTCTCTTTCTTTCTCTCTTTCTTTCTTAAGAGTTTCATTTTATCTACGAATTCTTCTTTAATTCCAGCTTTTCACTACCAACCGAGAATGAATCCTTTTTTTCTTTTCCTTTCCCCCTCTATTTTTGTTTCCGTTTTCGCGATTGTTCTGTTTCTTTTTTTTTTTTTTTCTAATTTCATATTCGAGTATTAAACGCTCCAACGTTACCCCTTTGGATCGTACCTCTAACTCGGATAGTTCTCGTTTTATTTTCCCCGAAATTATCCATACCGATCGTTTATACGTGATATTTTGGGAAATTCATTGATACAAATTATATAAGAAACAAACAATAGTTATATGAAATACCATAGAATATCTTCAACTTTATCGATTTCGCTTTTATTTTCGATATATTATAACTGATATATATATATATATATATATATATATATATATATATATATATATATCAAGGTTGCTACGGCTCGAACAAACGTTTGTTCGATTTTAATCCGAAATGAGAGTTCGTCCGTTCGCGAAAGCAAATAGCGATGTTATTTTTCGTATCGACGCTATGGGATATCGAAAGGAAGAAAGAAACCAAAAAAAAAAAATTAACTATTTTAAAATCGGATAAAATGTGAAGAGAGGATGAAAAAGGAGAGAGAGAGAGAGAGAGAGAGAGAGAGAGAGAGAGAGAGAGAGAGACACGGAGAATAGATAACGAAGATTTTAACGAGAATGACGATTCTTTTGATCGATAAGATCTCTCTCGTTTTTTTTTTTCTCTTTTTCTTTTTTTTTAAATTGCATTAGAAATTATTGGCGAATCCGACAACAAGTATTGCAAGGTAATAAAAATGTATTCTAACGGGTGTCAAGCGAATAATGCACGGGTCCTAAGGTGAATCAATAATTCGCGATAAGATCGAACGTGAGAGAAATTGGAATCAATTTGTACGATAGAAATATTCGATTAAATATCATCAAACGTAATTAACTTAATATTAACGACAAACAAATGGTCTCGATGGGTAGATCGATAGATAATTGAAAGCGATACTCTATTTTCCTCTTAAATTTGTAAGAGATTGAAGAATCAGTAGTAAAGTGGTGTCTCTACGTTACATTGCGATCGAACGAGAGGAACTACTACTACTACTTCTACTACTAATACTACTACTACTACTACTATTACTCGTCGTCGAGGAATCGTTCGTCGTAAATCCATTAAGAGATAGCGAAGAAGATAGAGATAGATAAATAGAGAGAAAGAGAAAGAGAAAGAGAAAGCCACAGTCGACGCCGATGGCTTTGTTCGATGGGAAAGACCAAGATGTGTTTGCGTGATTTTCCCTCTCTCTCTCTCTCTCTCTCTCTCTCTCTATCTATCTATCTATCTATCTCTCTTCATCTTTATCTTTATCTATCTCTCACTTTTACAATGAACGACGGAAGAAACGAGATACGAAATGCTCCTTAAGTATTCCATCTTCTCCACAAAAGCCGGAAACGTAGAGGCAACGCAAACGATCGTCGAACGCTGATTTTCTTTTAACTCTCTTCCTCCTCCTCCTCCTCCTCTTTCTTCTCCTCATCCTTCTCTTTTTTCGTCGTACGAAATAAAAGGGTTAAATCGTGCCGAGGATACCCTTTTAGTCTAATTCGTCGTATAAAATCCCAATTAAAAGGCGAAATGGGTAAAGACTATCTATCCTTCTATCTATTTCTCTATCTCTCTCTCTCCGTCTCTCTGTTAATCTATCTCTTTTATATATATATATATATATATATATATATATATATATATATATATTATATCTCAATCTCTTTCTGTTTAAAGCTATCTATCGGTTGAAAATTCTGCACAACGAGCAGCAACGATACCACCGTCGAAAATCCAACGGTCCTCGTAACTCTTTGCACTCTTCGACCTTTTTTTCGGCTTCAGGAGTGCTTTATTGGCGAGAGAAGATTTACAACGCGGCGTATATCCGAGGCCGATTTGGCCACACCAGACGTCGATCTTCGATCTTCATCGAAAGCTCCAACGTATCTCCTCCTCTGCGATCGATCGATCGATCGATCGATCGATCGTTCGATCCCTTTCTCTCTCTCTCTCTCTCTCTCTCTCTCTCTCTCTCTAGCTTACTCGAAAGACGATAAGCTCGATGGATAATCTTCTCGTTTCTTCTCATGAGTCGGTATCGATCACCAACGAAAGGATTTCAATGCGAAAACCCCGGTTAATTTCGACCATATTTTTTTTTTTTTTTTTTTTTTTTTCTTTAACTTTCATTTCGTCACTTAACGATATCTCGTTAATTTTTCTCCCGTTAGATCCTCGTATGATATTCTGTTTTTGTTTTCTTATTATTAACAATATTTATAATACAATACTCCTTTAAACCATACAGCATTTACCAATGTGATGTATTATAGAAAAGAGATATGTCGATAATTTAATTAATTCCCTGCCATGGAAAAGGAAAGGAAGAAGAAAAAAAAAAAAAAGAAATAATCAAAAAGAGTTCGCGTACGTACGTATGCATGTATGTACACACGAAATCATGCGATTCTTCTTCCTCCCGTTCTTCGTGAGTTTTGTCCAATTCGTTTTTTCTGTCCTTTTTTTTTTTCTTTTTTATCTTTCTCTCCCTTTTTTGATCATTTTCCCTCGTATTTTTCATTTTTCCCTTCTCTTTTTTTCCTTTTTATCTCTCTATCCGCGATACATATGTTCTCGTATGTTCCAACATGATAACTAGATAGAACGAATCTCGCCGCACAGCGACGGTATATCCAATTAATAAGTTCGCCCGTTTTAATTAATCAGATCTGCTAAAGAATTATAGGAAACAGATAACGAGATTTAACGGACGTGAAACGAAGCCACGTGAATTATCGCCACGTAAGCGGGATTCGTCAAAATCGCTTACCGAAATAAAAGTGATTCTCTCTCTCTCTCTCTCTCTCTCTCTCTCTCTCTCTCTCTACTTTTCTCTTTTCTTCTCGTTCTTCCTTTTCTTTCTTTTCCCATCGAAACATTATCCGCTCGGAATTAATCGAGCTAGAATGCTCTTGGATGGTGGAGGGTAGGAGGGAGGGAGGGAGGGAGGGAGGGAGGGAAAAAGGGTTATACGGATTTCTCGTCTCTCGATGCATTTTCTTTTTCACGAATGTTCGCGAACGTGCGTACACAGAAACATTGAGAAAATATAATGATCAACGAACTCGAGGCGCTTTGATTTCTAAGCAACAAAAATTCGATAAGTATTATCGACGACGACGACGACGACAAAGATATGCTGATAATTTTAGTTATAATTCGTATGGGTCAACAACGTACGGGAGAAAGTAAAGAGCGAGATAATATCATAGACGAAATAAATAGATCACTTTATGCATGGACATGGTTAGATTCATATAATTTTTTTTATTTCTTAACAATACAGAAAGAAAATGATATCGTTGGAGAGTAAACTCGTATGAAAAAAAAAAAAAAAAAGAAAAAAGAAAAAAGATTTAGAACGGATCGAATGGGTGGAAAGCACCTTATATAATATTTATCCGTGTGTGTGTGTGTGTGTGTGTGTGTCGCAGGAAAACGCGATAACTTTAGTCCAGCTCGTAGAATTATTTCTTAAAAGGAAAAGGAGAATAGGAGGTTGGCCGAGGAGAAAGATGAAAGAGGGATGAGGGAAGATGAGGGAGTATGAGGGAGTATGAGGGAGGATGAGGGAGGATGAGGGAGGATGAGGGAGGCGAGAAAAAGTCGACGAGGAGTCGCGCCACGTCGATGGATCGTTTCTCTACTCGCAACGCTCCATTAACCTCCTTCGACCACTCTCTTTCTTTTCTCCGGACAGAGATTTTCGCATCCCCCCCCCCTCCCAACCAACCTCGACCCTTTTGCTTCTTCTTCTTCTTCTTCTTCTTCTTCTTCTTCTACTACTACTACTTCTCTACTTCTCTACTTCTCTACTTCTCTACTTCTCTGCTTTTGCTTCCTTCCCCTGTCGGATAATAATTTCTTTCCGACTGTTCGCTCGAACGACACAAAGCGAAAATACCTTCGAGCAAGCTCGATTCTACGCGACTTCATCTTCTTTTTTTCTTTCTTTCTTTCTTTCTTTTCTTTTTTTGTTTTTTTTTTGTTGTGTTTTCTTTTTTTTATCGGCTATCCTCGATAGCCCCACTAATTTTTATTCGAACGAATTTCAATGCCAAAGGAAAATAACGACGACGACGATGACGAAGATAATAATAATTATCGTCATTATCGTTATTATTTCTCCAAACATATTATTATACATAATTATTGTATTGTTGTTTTTGACGTTGCGTTCGATACGTTCAATCGATATTACTAGCGTTCGTACGAATTGGAAATAATATTTCGTGAGAAAACAAATATATCGCTCGTTTCTCGATAGTTATGACATCGTATTAAATATAGATATGAATTAGAAAAATAATGATAATTATTATTTCTATAAAAAAAAAAAAAGTATTGCCCCTAGTAATAATGTTATGTTAACAGTGATCGATTAAGAGAAGGAATTTAATGTTAATAATTATTTACTATTTTTCTTTTTCTTTCTTTTTTCAATTTCGTTTTATTATCGAAATTTTCAACTTCTACGTAGTATTCTACATTTTTCGAAATGATCCTAATCCCGATATTCCTTTCGAAATCAGGCTCATTCACATTACGAGCTTAATTATTCGAAATTTATTAAACGCCATCATCCATCGTCGCCTTTATATATTTAATTATGAAATTTCTTCCTCGAAGAATTCTCGATCGTGATCGATATAGAGACCACCATCTATGCTCTTGCCTAATACGCTCGATCATTTTAGAAACTTTGGTGTCGTGCCAACGAGGTATAATATCTTGAGGAAAAAGAAGAAAAAAAAAAAAAAAAAGAAAAAGAAAGAAGAAGAAGAAAGAGAAAGATACCGTGATATCATACAAGTGCCATTTTCCTCAATCTTTTTCTTTTTTTTTTTTTTTGTTTTGTTCTCTGCTTTTTATTTTTTCTTTTCTTTTCTTTTTCTTGTCTTCTCCCTCTATCCCTGTTTCAATTTCGATAAAAGTATAAAAATATTCTATGTGTCAGCTTGACAAGGTGATAATTTAAACGATTTCAATTTCGGCGAACAATGTCGATAAAAGAAGAACAAGTCGATTTTTGTTCTCGAATAGTGGGACTGTTCGATAAGTCGTAGAAATGACATTTCGACGGGTATATTTCCTGGACCGTTCCTACGCTTATTACTTTCTCTCTCTCTCTCTCTCTCTCTTTCTCTCTGTACTTTGGTAGGAAACGTCAGACCATGCTCGGGTTTTCTCCACGTTTAGCGGCGAATTATTATTCGCTCGGAGCGTTTCCCCATTTTCTCCATTTCTGTAATCCGTCGTGCTGCTGTTAGTCGGAATGACGACAAAAATGTGAATGTGAGAAAACAAAAGAAATAGACAGAGAGAGAGAGAGAGAGAGAGAGAGAGAGAGGGAGAGAGAGAGAGAGAGACAAAAAGAATAATGCATTTCGACCATCGTCAATTATATATATAAGTTCTTCCTCTTTTTCCCCATTCATTCTTTCTCTCCTCCTTTTCTTTTTCTTCCTACTTTTTCTTCTTTTTTTTTTTTTTTAACAAATTTCAAGCGCCAACCCTCGAGGAAAGTCATATCCAGTAATATCGTCTATTAAATTAATTTTAGCATCGGCCCAAAGTAATTAATTACACTTCGAGTATGTACTCTCAACGTGGATTGTTATCAAACCAAGACTTTGATGAAATCACATACATACATGCATACATACGTACGTACATAGGATATATGCTGGATACATGCGTGGCCGCGGGTACTTCGATTTTCCTCGATTTTTCTTTACATCCGTTAAGTGTTAACCGGAAAACAATACGAAATGGGTTTGTTACTATGTACGTTAGTGTACATAGGTAGAAATAAACGATGAAAACACGTTGATAGAACAAAAGGTATGGCCGGTAGTTTTGTCATTTTCTCTCTCTCAATCTATCTATCCATCTATCTATCTATCTATCTATCTATCTATCTATCTATCTATCTATCTATCTATCTACCTCGTTCGATTGGAGTTTTGTGTACGAACGGTGTCAGAAACAAGACGGGTATATATCAGGAATGATGTAATTGCTCTCGAACGTGCTTCCTAGAAACAATCCGTGATGTTCGATGGTACTCGTGAACGTTGTAGCGTATCGAGCATATAAAAAAAAAGGAAAGAAAAAAAAAAAAATGCCTATGCTCGCGTCGCCATCCTCATTTCGCTTTGATCGTCGATCTCTCTACCAACGGCGTGTTACTCGCGAATTCATGACTGAAAATGAGAGAGAGCGAGAGAGAGGGCGAGAGAGAGTGAGAGAGAGAGAGAGAGAGAGAGGAGCTGATATTTATGCACTTTGAATCTTTCACTATCACGGTGAATGCAACGTTTCCCATCGATCCGTTGGTATTCGAGTGTTTGCGGTGCTCTCGAGAGACGCTCGAGTCTCCTACAACCGGCGGCCGCTTGTATTTGAATATCGTCGTCTCTGTCCGGAACAAATATCCGGACGATATCGCGGACAAGATGGGCGCGACTTTCGACGGCTTCGTTTCGTTCATCCAAAGAGATAGATAGATAGAGAGAGAGAGAGAGAGAGAGAGAGAGAGAGAGAGAGAGAGACTAACGCGAAAAAGAGATTTTCTCTTTTTTTTCTTTTCTTCATTTTTCTCTCTTTTTTTTATATCGTTTAAATCACCATATAATAGTGACTCAGAAAGATATATATATATATATGTATATGGTATATTAAATCTATTTGAACTACGTTTTCGCGTCAATCTAATTTGTTTGAATATAATTATCCTAAGGTAGTACTCTTCTAGATAGATAATGTGTATATATCTAATATGTAAAGATAGCTGAATTACGAGTCTATTCTTAATGGTATGAAATGGCAATTATGAGATCGAAAAATTTGCAAGAGTTCTTTCGACAATACTTATCCTGTTAAGAAGTTTTATGCCACGGTAATCTATATATATATATACGTGTAAGTCTATTCCTAGTAGCATGAACGATGAAAAATATCTAATGCAATTTACCCATAAGATTTAAATATATATAAATCGATCCATCGAAAAGTTCTTATCAGATTTTATCGAATCAATTACGTCCTCAGAGATAATTAAATACAATCCGAAAAAAAGTCTAACTCCTTATCACGGATCTGAGCGACATGGGTGATAAATATTAAAAAAGAAATAAAAAAAAAAAGGAAAGAAAAGAAGATAACGGAGAATTAAATTCTCGATCGTTAAAAATAAACGAATTAAAACTATTATAAACGTAGTAGTAGTAAAAAAAAAGAGAGAGAGAACAATAAAAATAGCAACATTAAAATATAAAACTTTTCTCTTTCCACGATGTTGAAGCAATTACACAAGCGGCTTCTAGGATCACCACGGGTCCATTGAAAGGGAAACGAAGAGACGAAGAAAGGCGCAGGAGGGGTCAGGGGGGAAGAAAAAAAAGGCAAAAAACGGATGGACATTGCGTCGAGTCGATTAAATGATTAAACGAGGCCCCAGGGGCGTCTACTTAAATTCAACGTTATATTCTCCTTCCCAGACTTTCTTCCATCCTTTATCTTTTTCCTTTCTTCGAGGCACCTACCTCCACCCTCCTCCTGCCACCCTCCGGTCGTCTTTTCTCACGGATTCTCTCTCTCTCTCTCTCTCTCTCTCTCTCTTTCAACTCTTTATTCTCATCTTGCACGCACTGACAATGTCTTTGTCCTCGGCGACGTCGTCGCGACGGAAATCGAAGATAGATAGAAAGATTGTTAGAAATAAAGGGAAAGAGAGAGAGAGAGAGAGAGAGAGAGAAAGGAAGAAAGGAAGGAAGGAAGAAAAGTGAATCGATGATTTTACTGTCGTCCTCGTTGCAAAAAAAAAAAAAAAGAAGAAAAAGAAAAGAAGTACGAATTACCGAAGAGCCCTCTAGGCTCGACTCGCTTTTCAATCGCGCGAGAGATACTACTACCACTACACTAATACTACTATCAACCTTTTGACGTTCCTACCTTTAGGCAAATTTTTCGTGTCTTTTAAAACGTGTAAAATGTTACATCCATCGTTACGTGATTTCACTTTATGAATTATGAGAAATCGTCGTTATAATCTTTACGTATAAAAGATATCTTCTGAACTGATAGACATATATGCATATGCTATATACGTGTGTATATATGTATATATATATATATATATATATATATATATATATATATATATATATATGAGAGATCAATTGTTAATTGTCGTAACCCTTACGAAGAAAAGGGTCAAGTGCCGTCAAAGGAAAAGTTTAATTACTCACGTTTTAACCCTCTCGTAAGAATCGTTCAAACGCGAAATCATTATTGTTGTCGTTAATATTCCCTTTTGCAATTCTCTGCCAGTGAGAAGACGACGTTTCAAGGGTCCTACAGAAAAAGAGAGAGAGAGAGAGAGAGAGAGAGAGAGAGAGAGAGAGAGAGGGTCAGAAGTGTCCCAGAAGTGTATTCCCAATTTGATTCGATCGTTCGATTCGGTCTATAGTAACTACGAATGGCACGGAATTACGCGCGCGGGTGTTCTTTATATACAGAATATAACGCGACGAGCTCTCAGACCTTTTTCGTTAACAAAGTATAAAATAGAGAGTAGAGAAATGGGTTTGGTCGTCGTCCTATATTCGAACGGACCCGAAGAAAAATAAAATGAAATAAAATGTTAGAGGGAAGTGTTACGAGGCAGACGTTCGTTTTCTTCGTCACGGTTCTCTGACTCGATTCAGGGTCAGCGGTACCCATCGAACCTTGACTCTTAATGTACAGACAACACACAAACACACGCAGAGACAGAAACAGAAACAGAAACAGAGACAGAGACAGTGACAACACATACATACGATCAAACTAAGGAATTTACTTAGGTACGTGTTGGTAGCGAAAGAGACCGGCGTTAGTGGACGCGGCCAAACGTTATGCTTGCCACCTGTTAACCGCCACGTGTTTTACTGGACATCCGTCGACGACGACCGTTGTGGACACGCTTGAGAGCCGGAAAACCGTTGCCTACATTAAAACACCACGCTTCCCTGATCGTCGATCTATCGAATTATTAAATCCCCACTTGTTTGCCTTCCACGGATCTTTAACTCCCTTTTGCTTAACGCTTTAAAGAATAAGATGAGGAAGAGGAAGAAGAACGTTTCTATCCGATCGTCGTAAGTAAAACGCAATTATGTGATATTCACGTTTTTTTCTTTATTTTTATTTATTATATATATATATATATATATATATATATATATATGTTGTTTTTTTTTATATTTCATTATTTTATCTACGTCCGTGATTCTTTTTAATTAAAACGTAATCTCCCCATTGATTGTTAATAGAAAAGAAAAGGAAGAATGAAAATAAAATGAAATTCTAGAAATACGTATAAAACGTAAAACGTATCGATTTTGGTTTATCTCAGATTAATAACGTAGATATTATGAAACAGCAAAAAGTTGATATAAATAAATGCAGATTTAACTAACTCGTATCGATGCTCGGAATAAAGTCCAGCGTTAAGTACGCGCCAAGCAAATAAAGCTGGTTAAAATATGTGTGTCGAGAAAAACGTATTACGAGTGGTAGCCCCTCTCTCTCTCTCTCTTCCTCTCTCACCCTCCCTTTTTATTTTTGTGTAAGAAACTGGACAGTAAAGTTTCGTTTAATCCGTGATAAACTTAATCTCTTTTTCGATTGATTATAAACCTATATCCTCTGTATAAATTACGTTAATATCCTTTCATGGATTACAATAGAATTTAATGTACTTCAGGAAATACTCCTTGAGGACTAATCGTATGTTCTTTAAAAATATATACATGTCTGTGTGTGCGCGTGCGTGTGTTTTTATAAGTACAAACACATATCAATAAATATGTGTGTGTACGTGCAAAATGACACGTCATTGGCTGCAATGATTTATGATAGATCTTTCCTTACAATGCGTACAGATCGAATTATTATCACAGTGATTTATGATATATCGCAGAAGATATGTGTAGCTACACAAAAAGGATAGTGAAACTCATCGGAATTAAACGGTACAAAACGGAGTACGGCCGTGTTTCATTCGACACGGTGATAAGAGAGAGATTATTGGTAGATAAAAGAGAAGATACAAAAGATAAGAGAGGAAGTTAACTCTTTTGAACACGTTTCTATTAATATATACGATCGTACGTCGCATCGCGCACACGCGACGTTCTCGGTAAGGTC
>OU426871.1:840000-850000 GCA_911387685.1 Dolichovespula media
TGAGCCCAATCGGGGGAGTCGACGGCGGCTTCTCTCTCTCTCTCTCTCTCTCTCTCCTCAAATTTGAAAATCTGCCGAGTCTGTTGTTAATTTGTACTTCGAAGAACGGACCGTAAGACTATTTTCACGGTGAAAAGGGATCTCAAGACCTTGTCGGTAACAAATACCTTTGGAAATTTTAATTGACGCTCGACGAATTTACGAGATTACGAAGGGATTGGTCATTCTCTCTATCTGTCTGTCTGTCCGTCTGTCTGTCAACCGAAATGAGCTTTAACAATTAAATACACTGATAATGATCCGTGTATCTCTCTCCCTCTCTCTCTCTCTCTCTCTTTCTCTCTCTCTCTCGAGAATCGACCATCTTCCACGCTCGCTAGTCCTAATCCTCTAAGCGTACGACACCATATACAATGATACTACAACGCAGAGCTTCGACAATGCTTAGGCACGGATGTTGACTGTATGGTAAGTGATGCGCGAACTGACCGCGACATACCGTAACTAGGGTGATTTCTCATACCTGCTATAACTTCATTACCCGATGTTTGACGTGTACCTACAATCCAGGAGCGAGCGAAGGCGAAGCTAGATTCACGTTTGCGTAGCTCTCCTCTAGTCCGAATCAATTCGAAGGTACCCCGTTGCGGTTGTCAATTGGATTCTAGTTCCTAATGATGCCTTCTCTCTCTCTCTCTCTCTCTCTCTCTCTCTGTCTTCCATCCTCTCCGTCTATAAATTTTGATCGAATTCCAGAGTACTCTATCCTACATATATTGCACGTATACTCACCCCTATCAGTTCTGATTTTTCATCCAGCATAGATTGACGCTCGTCGCATAGAATGCGTTAATACAAATCTACGATTGCACAAATTACAAATATTATTCGGCGACGACGATATTGGAACGTGTTCGTTCGAAACGTTGAAAATTATTCTTACACATAAAAAAGAAAGTAAGAAAGAAAGATGAAAAATAAAAAAAAATTGAAAATAAACGATCGGCTCGTTGTAATTGATTTTTCTCGTTCAATCGAGGGATTTAAACGAGGGCGTCGGCTATAAAAATCACCCTATGCAAACGTCATAAAAAGGGGAGGAAGGGTGCCAAGCGTCTGCGCGCTGAAGAGGGAGCCGCTTGCCCGTAAAGCACGACGACGACGACGACGACGATGATGACGACGACGACGACGACGACGACGACGACGACGACGACGACGACGTCTATTTTATGGCGGAAGATTGCCTGTCGGAAACACGTGTCCCTCTCGCTTTAAAGGCAACGCGAAGCCGCGTGCGTTTTCGATCCGTTATGTACGCGTAAACTTGTTTTCTCTCTCCCTCCCTCCCTCTCTATCTATCTATCTATCTATCTATCTATCTTTATGTATCTGCGCTGAGTTTCATACAGTCGGCTACAACGGACTTACATGCGAGCGGTGTCCTTGCAAAAGAGCATCAGGAGATTGCTTTTGACGTCTTATAATCGCCATCTTAAATCCCATCCCCCTTCCTATTTCCAACTATTCCCCTATATTTCTTACATTGAATACTATTATTTTGAATTTCACAAATTATATTATATTAACCAACTGGACGGGAATTGATTTATGTTATTTTGGTATAATATTCCATTGTAACGATATCACTTTAATTAATTACAATATCAAAATGATCAGGTTAATAATTATTATCTCTGAATTATAACTAATGAAGATATGAAGTATGTATGCGTACATACGTATATATATATATATATATATATATATATATATATATATATATATATTATCTTTAATAATATTTAGGTGTATCTCTCCCTTTTCGGTTAATATGGAAACATCCTATACAGGAGATATCCATTAAAATAATTCGCAAAGGGTCTTTCATCTAACGAATGAAATCCGGAGAAGTCGGTGGACAGTCTCGAGGTAACTCCAAGGTTCGTCGATGATGAACGATTCGATATAAGAGGTCTTCGAAAGGACGATAAGACCATGATGGAAGGAGAAGGGAATGCAACTCGTCTTCTACACTTTCTATCTCTCTCTCTCTCTCTCTCTATCTATCTATCTATCTCACTCTTTCGTATCTCTTTCTCTGATTTTCTCTATCGTTCTCTTCGTTAGTCGGTGGTGCTAGCCCCGATCAGGTATGCAGGCATCGTCGAAACTTTTCCAATCGGGCCGAAACTTTGTTCCGGTAATTAAAGCTGCACGAATACTGGATGGCTTATCTACATTGGTTACCTTCCCACTTCTGCTTCCATTCTGGGTCCATCGAAGCGAAGAATTCCTAAAGACGAGACTCACTACTACCTATCGTGTCCTTCTCTCTTTGCGATCTCTCGTCCTGTACCGACGTGATCGACTCTTTCTCTCTCTCTCTCTCTCTTTTACCACTTGCTCTTCGTCAATTTTCAAGAAAAGTGAGAGAGAGAGAGAGAGAGAGAGAGAGAGGGATTCGATACTTCGATCTTCGACTCTCAGGTCGATGTCGATGGATCAACGGAAATTCTTCAATCTCTTCCAACAGTTTTTTCCTTTCTTTTTTTTATCAAACTTCGTCAATATCGTGTATTTAAAATAAAAATTAAAAGAAATAATAATAATAATAATAATAATGAAACAAAACAAAACAAAAAACGTAAAGATCGAGAATCCTTCGTCGGATAATTTCTCATGCTTTTTCATACGAACCCCATTCTCTCAATACGAATACCCTTTAACGTTGGCGGCATTAAGGCAACACGCAAGATTTGTTAGATCCGCCGCATAAAATTTCTGAACGTGGCCGTGCATATCGTCCCATTCTATGCATTTTAATACAACAAGGATATAGACGTGAATACGAATGCGAAAGTTACTTCGGTAAGCCCTAGAACATAAATCTTCTTAATATGAAAGAATACGTAGACGATGTTTGAAACTCTTTGCCGTCTATAACCACAGAACTATCTTCTATATCAATCGTGGTAAATCCCTAAACGAAAAAAAATCGCATCGAGAGATCGAATGGATACATATCCATTGATAAAGTTACGAAACCGTACGATCCTTTTTCTTTTTTGGTTTTGACGTGAAAATAGAAAGAAATAAACAAAAAAAAAAAAGAAAGAAAGAAAGAATTCCATTGGACGGACATAACGATTGAGAAAGTTCCGATGGTCTAGGTAATCACGATTTAAATTTCATCGATAGGGATCTCGAATTCGCATTCGTTTAGTTAAATTTCACGCGCTACTCGTCGCAGGAGTCGAAGCGTGACGCGAAAGGAGAAGAAGCGAATCGATCGAAGACTCGAGAGAATTTCTGAGGAAGGTTGATGAGAGAGAGAGAGAGAAGGTAAGATAGACAGAGGATAGAGAGAAGAGAAAGGGAGAGGTGAGGAGAGTTCGGTTCTCGTATCACGTGGAAGGATAACGGCTACGATGGAGTCTAACGAAGAGACGTCTAGGGAGCCGTTCTCTCTAATCTAACTGCGGAACCTGCGGACTAGCATCAGCATCAGCAGTAGTAGTAGCAGCAGCAGCACCGGCAGCTACGTGAATAGCGAAATCATACAACGCGAGTCCTTCTCGCAAACACCGGGGAAATAGGAAGAAGAGGAAGAAGAAGAGGAGGAGGAGGAGGAAGAAGAAGAAGAAGAAGAAGAGAATAGCACAACGAATTAGTTTTATTCGGTAGTAGAAAGCATTAACGCTTCTCTTTCCCCTCTTCCGGCACTTCGCAGGATCCACGAGATATCCCGTGTACTTCGGAAGAACTTTTCAAAGAAGGAAAAGAAGAACTTTTCAAAAGCTTCATCCGTTCGGGTCCTTTAAAGAAAAGCCTCTGGGAACGTCGTTACGGTGATGACGTGGCACCGAGGATTTTCGTGCAACACCTTGAGAAAACTTTTCCTTCGGTTTTCATAAACTTCCCGCCTCTTATCAGTCTTTTTTTATTTTCTCGAATGATAAAATCGTTATATCGGAGAAAGAATTATAATCGTCCTTCCTATGAAATATTTTTACATTTAAAACGCGACGAATCAATCAGATAATGTCATTTAGGATTATGAATTATGATTCTTCTTTCTTTTTTTTTTATAAATAAAAAGTATGATATATTGGATCTTAATGTACACGGTTATACGGGGGATGGATTGTAACGAATGTACCATTAACGTAGATTTTAATCAGAGATTCGAGGATTTTAGGTCGATGAGTATGGATTAGGAAAAGAGAAAAGAAAAGGAAAGGAAAGGAAAGGAAAGAAAAGAGGAAGAAAAAAAAAAGAACTGTGGAACTCGTCCCGATAGTCATCGGTGGGTGTTCGCGGTGACGCGGACGCTGGTCAAGCCAACCGGAAAAGAGTAATTTTCCAAACCACGTCACAATATTAATGTAATGTTGGAAAATTAGGTCACGCGGTGGGTAGTAGTGATACGCCTAGTCATAACGAGTTAGCGGTACAATGGCCCCCGCCGTTAATTGCTTCGATCGACGAGCTCGGACTCCATTTCCATAAATTTTTCAAATTACCGCGAATAACATTGCCCCGCCGTTTTGTCGCGAGTTCGTTTATTTTTGATTTATTTCTATCTTCTTTTATTTTTTACTTTTTACTATTTCTTCTCTTTTTCTTTTTCTTTTCTTTTTTTTTTTTTTTTTTGTTCTTTTTATTCTCGTTATTACCACAGAGAACGTCCCGCGAATGCAAGTCTCGCCAAGCTTTCTCTCTCTTTTTTTTTTCCCATGCCTCCTCCCCGCCCCCTCACCCTCCGTGACCTTTTCGACCGGCAAAAGAAGAGAGAGAGAGAGAGAGAAAAAAAAAGGAAAAAAAAAGAGAGATAGAGGTCGTCGAACAAGGAGTATCGAATAAAAAGAAAGAAAAGGAAGAAATGAAATTGAAAGGAAAAAAAAAAAAAAAAAAAGAGGAGAGAGAAAAGAAAAGGTAAAACCTATTCGTTTCTAACGAGATATCGTAAATTTTTTTCTAGATTTAATCAAAAATCAAACTACTCACAGCCCTGGCGTAGATAAAAATCACGTTCGCAGCAAGATTGCTAACCGATCTATAAGCAAACGCGAGATGATGTAAATACTCTGTTTCATTTAATTTCGTTCCTATCAACTATACCTTTCATTACTATGTTTTTCTTCACTCGTAATTACACACATACGTCATAACGAACTATATATGTTATTACATCGAGAGCTATCGTTTTTAATTATTCCAGGCAAAAATTACCGATCGCCCGGGCTATCCTCTGTATATGTGCGTGCGTGCGTGCGTGTGCGTGTGCGTGTGTGTGTGTGTGTGTATTCTCGAAAGTAGTAACGAAACGAATCGGAAAAAACAATTATTCGATGGGGAAGGAAGTCCGTTGAAAAAAGCTTGACGAAATATCGATCAGTACCTTCACTTACATCTAATTGCCTGTGTTAACACACGTGTGTTTAGTGTATATATATATATATATATATAGTGTGTGTGTGTGTGTGTGTGTGTGTATATAGGAGCGAGAAAGACAACAAAGGATTAATTCGATGCTATAGCACGTATCTCGTGTTCGTTTTTCGCTTTATTCCTCGCCCATCCAACTCAACCACCCACCCACCCACCCACCCACCCACTCACTCTCTCACTCTCTCTTTCTCTCGGTCTCTTTTACTAGAACTCGATCGTGCTTTTCCAAACGAAAAGGGTTGGTTGGTCGACGAAAAGTTCACTCGCTTATTGGTTCTACGGCTCGATTGTCTTTGATCAAGCACAATATTTGGATCCGAAGCTCTCCGCTTGGTCTCTTTCATCCGAAATCCTATTTGGCTAATCGAGTTTCTATCTACTAACTTGATTTTCTATCGGCCTGGCACACAATGATCGTGTGTATCTATTACTTATACATACCCTTTCCCCCCCTCTCCCTCTCCGGATATAAGTATGTATGTATGCGTGTGATTGAACGACCAACGTCCAAATGATATATGATTTTGTATATTATAGTCTCTTGAATGCATCACATCATCCATCCTATGAAATGTCGAATGTAAAACGAGGATAAAGAAAGGAGAATAAGGGCATTGGAAAAAAAAAGAAACTATAAATAAAAAGGGTATATATATATATCCAATCGAACGACGATAGTTCTTGATTCACCCTTTACTTTACTTGTATATATATGCATACTTTTATATATATATATATATATATATATATATATATATATATATATATATATATATATATATTACTTTTTCCATTGATGCTGAGAGACGACATAGGGAGATTAAAGTACTCTCATCGATGCGCATCTTCGCGATTTGCGTTCCTTTTATTTTCTTCAAAACAGACGTAAAAAAGTCAAAGAGACGATGATACAAACGTGACTTTTCTATTTCTCTATCTATCTATCTATCTTTATTTATCTTTCTCTCTCTTTCTTTCCGTTGCTCGATCGACCTCGTATGTTGAGAGATGTGTTTACGCGCTTTGCCGCACGCACCTCATGCATCTTTTGCTTTTACCTGAAAGACGTAAAGGGCGGAAGGGTAGAAAAAAGTGGAGAAGAGAGAGAGAGAGAGAGAGAGAGAGAAAAGGGAAAGGAAGGATCGTGGTTCCTCTCGACGAGTCTTTCTTCCCAAGCAACTCTGAATAATGCATAAGACGACGACTACGTTGGAAACGACAATGACAACAACTCTCTTTTTCCTTCCTGTATATGTATATATATATATATATATATATATATATATATATATATATATATATATATATATATATATATAGATGTATAGAGCGACGAACCTAAGTCTCCAACATTTTACATTTTCTTATGATACTTTGGTATATATTAAAAAAACGTCCTTTGGAACTTTAATCATAATGATCCTACGAACTACAAACCGACAACATAATTGATGTAATATATAATAATCATTATTTCGTACATTTATCTATGGCGTTTAATCTCGTTGCTTCTTTCTATTTATTATGCGATATTTTTATAGAAAATATATATTTACTCATAAATAATATATATATATATATATACACGTGTACGCGTATGTGTGTGTGTGTGTGTGTTCAATAAACTCTGTTATCAATTTTATATCGCCAATTTTTTTTCTTTTTTTTTTTTTATTATCGATTACCCATATCCCGTTCCATATTGCTCTATTTCATCAAAATTGCTACACCGTCCATGTATCGGAAAATACACGCAACTTCATCTATTTCGCATGCCAATATCCCTTTAAAGTCTGAGTTTAGTCGATCGGACGAAGAGAAAGACGAGGACGAGGACGAGGACGAGGACGAGGACGAAGTCGAAAACGTAGACGAAGACGAAGACGAAGAAGAAGAAGAAGAAGAAGAAGAGGAAGAAGAAGAAGAGGAGGAAGAAGAAGGTAAAGTAAAAATGGCGATGGGTATGGTTATCAAAAGAGATCCATCATCTTCGAAAGGGTCTTTTCACGAATCTCTCACGATCGTCAACTATGAATAAGAACGCGATGGAATACGATTGAAATTAATCGCTCAGAATCATCTAGAGAAATGACACATTCTCTTCTCGGGATCTCTATATCCCCTTTTTATATATCTTGCCAAAGAATTCGACGAAAATTTGTATCACCGTAAGGAAGGATATGATCATGGCAAAAACACGACATAGAACTTTTGAGTATCTCACTGACAAAAGGGACGATGCTGCTCGTTACACACCCTTCGTTCTTCGTACTTGCGATAGATATATATATATATATATATATAGATATATATATAAAAGAAAAAAAAAAGAATACCTAAAACGCGAAGGAGATGAGATACGAAAGAAAGATAAACGGAAAAAAAAGAAGATAGAAAAGAAATAAAAAGGAAAAGATAAAAGAGATAAGATAAAACGAAGAGACATTCGTAAATGAAATAATAAATAATAAGTTGAAAGAAACGAGACACCATAAGTGGGGAAGGGAAGGGGCGAGAAGAACGGTCGATCTATTCGTTCGCACGAACGTGCAATTTTCTAGTTTTAAAACCGGTCTATAAGCCATTACATTTTCTCGTCGTACTTTGTATCATCTTGCCAATTATACAGATAACCGTCGTTCCTTTTTATTTTTTTTTTTTTTATCTTTTTCCCAAATTGCTTTTTCACTGATAATTCGAATAAAATCTCGTTCGAGACTGAAACGAACGGCGACCATCGATTTGTTCATCATGTACGTACGCAGATCTATAAGCTCGATGATACGGACACGACTAGACGGTACTCTTCCGAAAAAGAAAAGCTTTTCCTTTATTGAAAGCGTTCTACTATTTTAGATCTTATTCCCTTTTGTTTGTTTTTTCTTTCTCTTTTTTTCTTATTATTTATAGAAACTAACTAGCATCGATCGATTAAAAGTATAATAGATAATCTAATTTCTTTTGTCCCGTTCCAAAAATAGTATTTGACGATTGCATCGATTATTATTTCTAACTTATTTTGTACGAGTTAAACGTTGGTCGTTGCATTAATACAAAATCATTAACGACGTTATCGTTCGTAATGAAACAAAAAAAAAAAAAAGAAAAAGAATTTAGCTACTCTGCATCGTTGTTAGACGAACGTTAACGGATAAGTGATCGATAAGGAGTCGAAGCACGAGAGCCGGTATATTCAGTCGTCTCGAACGTTGATCCTCTTAGAAAATGAGCTACAACGTTTCCGGCTCTCCAACGAGAAATTCGGCCGAATTGCCGTGCCGTGCCGCCAGTGTTTCATCTTTCATGCTTTTGAATAAATTGTTCGGTTATTTCCTCCTTCTCCTCCTCCTCGTCGTCGTCGTCGTCGTCGTTGTAATCGTTATCGAAAGAAAATACATAGAAATATAAACGATACTACGAATGAAATTTACTTCGAGACAAAATAAAAAAGAAGAATGAACATACGCTCGAAAGATCGGCGAGTTTTCTTTTCGTACGTTAGAACGAAGAATTATTAACGATTTAAATTTAACGCCGCGCTACGCAGACAAGATTTCGTATTTAATAATCATACGATGACGCAAATGCATAACTACTATCGTATATCGTTATCTATTAACGAAACAGAATTAATAACTCGATACGCGCTTATGATTAAAAAATGAGTATGCAATCTCCGTTTCCCTTAAGCGTATCCCCCTCTCCCCTTCCTCCTTCAATCGAATCCATCCTTGTGACCTCATCGATAGGAACAGAAAGCAAATGGATACGTATAAACATATGTGTATACATACGCGTACGGCGAGAGCGATGAATTAATAATAATAATAATAATAATAATAATTATTATTATTATTACAAAAATGAATTCTATATCCGCGTCTTTGGATATTTTCGATGATATCGGGCGATATCAATTCTTCGAGAAGTAAATGACAAAGTGGATTTCCGTAGGTTGTTGTCTCTACGAGAGATCGTGAAATATAGACTTACGAAGAAGCGAATGAACAAAGCGGGAAAGAGAGAGAGAGAGAGAGAGAGAGAGAGAGAGACGAACAGACGGACAAATGGATGGATAAAGAGAAAGAGAGAATAGGCGTCGTAGTCGTAGTCGTTGTAGTCGTCGAGACAACTCCAAGCGAGCGTGACAAAGGCAGCGCCTTTGGACGGGTGTCCTCGTTTCCGGGATATCCTAACCTGGATGGTGGTAGCCTGCTTCGGAAGGAAGGAAGTCTCGCTCAGAGTTCACAAGGGATCGCGGTACTACATGCCACCGAATAACATGCAAATTCAATACTCCCTCGGCGAGATCAGCTCAAAGCTTCAAAGACGGCAACGGCAACGGCAACGGCAACGGCAACGGCGGCTCCGATGGCACCGACGACGACGGAGGCACCGAGACGACTGAGGAGGCGGCTGGTTGCTTTCGTCGAGCCTTAAGGCTTTGTAAATTCACTAACTTCGTAGGTGACCTACCAAGGAGGACGAAAATCACCTATAAACATCGCGTTCGATATTGATAAGCAAACGAGTCGCGAGAGACGCC
>OU426871.1:855000-857500 GCA_911387685.1 Dolichovespula media
ATCCGTCGACCAGAGAGATAGACAGACAGACAGAGAGGGAGAGAGAGAGAGAGAGAGAGAGAGAGAGAATGTATTTCCAACGTGTATCTCTCTACCAGCACGTATACAGGGTGTTCCGCTTTAAACGACGACCCAACGACCAAAGGAAGCCGGCTGCTCGCTCCAAGCTACGCCCTTAAGTATATACCTACACATCGCGGAGGTGAAACGAGGAAGAGAGAGAGAGAGAGAGAGAGAGAAAGAGAGAAAACAATAAAAAAGAAAAAAGAAAGTGTCTGCGGTTAGAAGGGAAACCGACGACAAGTTCATCGCTTTCCTAAAAAAAAAAAAAAAGAAAAAAAGAAAAAAAGAAAACAAGAAAAAGAAGGAAAGAAATGATACGTTTTATTTTCGACCTGATTTCATTCTTTATTGCATATGTATGTCCTATGTATATATATATATATATATATGTATGTATGTATGTAAGACGACAGGAAACATTAATATACGTTTCTATGAGACAATGCTGGGATCGCAAAGAAGGAAGGAACAGAAAAGAAATAAAAAAAAATAAAAAAAAAAAAGAAAAGAAAAAACGAGCAAACGCCTGTACGTAACAGATTGAGATAAATTTAAGTTTGTGTAGAAGTATAGAATAATATGAATCTTTTCTCTCTCTCTCTCTCTCTCTCTCTCTCTCTCACTCTCTCACTCTCTCTCCTCCTCTTTTCCTTACCATTGAAAAATGCATGAACTTTACGCTTAGTCGCTCGACCGTACGTGCTTGCGTATGCATTTACATATACGCACGTAGATGAATTGCATAGAGTACGTATACAGAATATATATGTACCGTGTTTTAGTATCGGTAAGAAAGAATCTATTCGCGTGTGGTTTAACCGGTTAGCCGTACAAGTATGCCTTAGCGCGATTAGTTTTCTATCTTTGGTCATCGTAATGACGACATTCGAATCCACTTACGAAGATCATTTGCATCGCTCGATCATTCGTCTTATCGATCCGTTTATCTCCTTTTCCCCAGTTCTTTCGCTCTCGATCATTTTATAACTATCTCTTTCTCTCTCTCTCTCTCTCTCTCTCTCTCTCTCTCTCTCTCTCTCTTTATATATATATATATATACACGTTTAATAAAGGATTTTATTAATATTGTGATATTACAATATTGGCATTTACGTGTTCGCGCTTACTTGTATGCTTGTATGTCTTTACTACGTGTGTATATGTGTGTGTGTGTGTGTGTGTGTGTGTGTGTGTGTGTGTGTGCGTGCGTGTGTGAAAAGGCGCGCAGGAATCAGCTGATTATTATATAAATGAACGAAATAAAGAGAATACATAAACGACCGAGTGATTTTATCGAATTCTCTTTTAAAATCCATTATTTCGATCGTGTTCCTTTTCTCGTACGATTAACCGGAACACGAAAATCCTCTCGACATCCTTCGGGATCGGAATTGGTGCAATTTCGATTCTAGGCTCGTTAGAAATTCGAATGAAAAAAAAAAAAAAAAAAAAAGGAAAAAAGTAATGCGATAGAGGTATAAAACGTTGAAGATAGAGAGAGAGAGAGAGAGAGAGAGAGAGAGAGAGAGAGAGAGAAGAGAGAGACAGGGAAAGAAAGAAGATGGAAGAACGATTCAACGAGAAAATCGAGTCGCCATACGTAAATCGCAGAGGACCGTGTGTATGTATTCTGGGATCGGTCGAATCAGGTAGGATGAAAAAGCTTGCGGCTATGCGTTCGTGCTTTTTACTCGGTCCTCCGGGTACTGTGAGTAAAGGGGAACACACATGCGCATTTGCCCTGCCCTATGAAAATATGTAGGTATTGCCTCGGTTTTAAACGAGCCACGCTAACGTCGGTATTTTCAATAAACTCCCTCCTCCTCTCTCTCTCTCTCTCTTTACCAGTCTTTCTCTCTGTCTCTTTTTCTATTTTTACCACTCCTTTTGCTTTGTCTTATTTATTTCTGACGGAAAGAAGACATCGATATTATGGGGTTCCTGCCAGCACGCGTTTACTCTTAGCGAAAGAGAGAGAAAGATATATATATATATATATATATATATATATATATATATATATATATATATATATATATATACAGAAAGGTGGTTAAAATAAGAGAAGAAGCTTTTCTTTCTGTCTGTCTGTCCGTCTGTCTGTCTGTCTCTCTCTCTCTCTCTCTTTCTCTTTCTCTTTCTTTATCTCTCTCCTTTCTTCTCCGTCTTTAAAGTTTCTTCGATGTTCAGTTTCTCAAACAAATTCGTCGATACATGGGCGTCGTCGTCGTCGTCGTCGTCTTCTTCCTGACGGTTAGCCGGACGGATAATCGGTCAAAGAGACAAACGCGCTCACGTTCGCGTTCAGGGAATAGCTTTTGCCTTTTTACCCGATACCTTCGCTTTTATTACTTTCTCTCTTACACTTTTTCTATTCTCTACACTACTTCGTGTGTCGACGACGACGACGACGACGACGACGACGACGACGACGTT
>OU426871.1:860000-862500 GCA_911387685.1 Dolichovespula media
TATATATATATATATATATATATATATATATATATATATATATATATCTGAAAATATCTCAATTATATTAGTTACGAGGAGTTTCCCAAATACCTCTACGATCTTATTTAAAATATTTTCCTAAATGATTACGATCGAAAAATCAAGTGATATTAAACGTCAGTAGATTTTGACAGGTGGATTTGGACATATGCGTATATATATATTTACATATGAATAGGTATACATATTTTCTATAGAACGAGGTTCGCGTGTCTCCCTTTTAACGTTGCCAACGCACGTAGGAGCGATTAGAAAAGAGGAAGAGAAGAGGTACGTAGTATGTACGTACGAACACGACGCAGGTGGATATAGTCGGAGAGTTCACCCTGAAGCAGTGTATTACGCGTAAGGGGGTTGAGAATTGTGCAAGAGAGAGAGAGAGAGAGAGAGAGAAAGACAGACGGACAGGGAGTGAGAGAAAGAGAAATAGATAGATAGATAGATAGATAGATAGAGAGAGAGAGAGAGAGAGAGAGAGAGAGAGAGAGTCGAGGGTTGAAGGGAGATCCGAGAAGTCGCTTCGGAGGGTTTCGTGGTTGGACGAGCGGCGTGGTGTGCTGGCGAGGAAGAGAGGTGGAGGAGGAGGATAGAGATAGAGAGAGAGAGAGAGAGAGAGAGAGAGAGAGGAGGAGGAGGGACGGGCAAACGGAATGCCATAAATCTCATGTAAATTCGGGTCGCTTGATTTGCAAGCACAATGCCAGACAATTCTACGGTCTGCCGGGCGGCGCGCGGATGCGGAGTCTGCAGCAGGCTGCTTCGATTCAACGTCCGCGTCGTCGTCGTCGTCTTCTCCTCCTCCTCCTCCTCCTCCTCCTCCTCCTCCTCCTCCTCCTTTTCCTCCTCCTTCTCCTCCTCCTCCACCACCTCCACCACCTTCTCCTCTTCCCCCTTCTCATCCTCACCCTACTACTCTTCTCTTTCTCCCACCTTCGCACGTTGCTTAACGTTGTGCGTAAAGGTAAAAAGAGAATGGAAGAGGGAATGATATATATATATATATATATATATATATATATATATATATATATATAAAAAGAAACGAAAGGAAACAATTTAAAATCCGACTATTAGGAATGAATCTTCTTATCGAAAGAATTAGATCGATGTGAAACAAAACGATTAAACATCGTTTGTGAAGCATAACGATTCGAACGTTACAATTTCTGATTTCTTTAGGATAGTAGGCGGGAGAGGAGAGAATCAAAAAGAGAGAGAGAGAGAGAGAGAGAGAGAGAGAGAGAGAGAGAGAAGAACAGAAAGAGAATCTAGTGTCCGTTTAAAGGGTTGTATCCTAGACGGTCGGCAGTTCGTACGTTCGTACGTTCGTTCGTTCGTTCGTTGGAGGCAACGCGACGGTACTCGAAACGGTAGGAAAGTGTCAGTATGGAATGCACGCCAGTATTTCACGGTAGCCTGGAGCCCGTGCTCGTTGCACGGCCCGGTAGGCATATTAATGGTCGTCGCGCGACATGGAAACGCTGACACCCACTACGTTAAGAAACCCATTAGATACTGCTGCCCGTACTAAGCTCGGCCATTGTTCCGCCGCGGCTGAAATATCGCGCGTTGCCCAAGACCCTACAGGACCCTACCTCTCTCTCTCTCTCTCTCTCTCTCTCTCTCGCTCTCTGTCTCTTACTCCGTCTCTCTCTCTCCCTCTCTCTCTCTCTCTCTCTCTCTCTCTCTATCTCTCTCTCTATCTCTCTCTTTCTCTTTCTGACTTGCGTACGTGCGAAACGTGCCGCTTGAAGAGAGACAGAGAGAGAGAGAGAGAGAGAGAGAGAGGGTGGGAGAGAGGGTGGGAGAGAGGGAAAAGTGAATCTGGGAATAGAGTGCCGAGAGGTCGATCGATCTTACCAACGACTGTGATAGATTCGTCGTCGAAAACCTAGAAAGAAAATCGAATTCGAGAATCGGAATATTATCGTCGACGAAATTCTCACACGATTTGTTCGAATGCATTTCTTTCTTTTCTTTGTCTTTTCATATTTTTCGTTTTTTTTTTCTTTTTTGTCTTTTTTCTCTTTTATTATTTTCCTTTTTTCGTTCTTTTTTATTATTTCTTTCTTCACTTCTTTTTCATTTTTTTCCATTTCTCTTTTCTTCTTTTTTCTCTTTTTAGAAATCATATTCTACGTACTTCGCCGCGAGAGCAATCATGACACGGCCCGTACGAGAGAGAGAGAGAGAGAGAGAAAATGATAAAATAAAATCGTTCGTACGAAAACGGGGAATATCAAGAGAAACTCGTGATATTCGAGCGAAATCGAAGTTTTCATTTTGCATCGGGAAAAGAAAAAAACCATCTCTCTCTCTCTCTCTCTCTCGTTTATACTAAAAGGAAAAGAAAACTAAGATTGAAATTATTCTCGTTCCCGATGCTGTCGATCAGAACACCCGACCCACGATCGTTGATACTTTCAAACTTATCCCTCTCTCTCTCTTTCCGATATGT
>OU426871.1:865000-892500 GCA_911387685.1 Dolichovespula media
AAAAAAGAAAAGAGTTAGCAACTCCATTTCTAGATAGGATGAAAAAACATTTCATGAATAATACAATAGCTCGAAAAATTGGAAATTAAAAATAAAGGGAAAACATAGTTAGGAAATACATAGGGAGAGTGAGCGAGAGAGAGAGAGAGAGAGAGAGAGAGAGAGGGGTTGGTAGACTCTATAAGAGAGAGAGAGAGAGAGGATGGGGTGGCGGGTGCGAACGTTACACGTTGTAAAGTTGCTGTGCATAAAACGTCCATGGAAAAAGACTCACTCGAGTCGGTCGCACGATGTTTCAACGTCACTAATGAAACTCTCGAAATGGTACTAAGCGAAGAAAGAAATATGAGAGCGAAATGGTGGAAAAGGGTCGCGTGAGGAAAGAAAAAAAAATAAAGAAAGAAAAGAGAAAAAGAGAGAGAGAGAGAGAGAGAGAGAAGGAAGGAAAGAAAGAAAAAGAAAGGAAGAAGGGAAAGGGTAGAGGGAGAAATAAAGGTACAAAAAAAAATAAATAAATAAATAAATAAATAAATAAATAAATAAAGAATGAAAGAAGGAAGGAAGGAAGGAAAGAAGGAAGGGAAAAAAATGAAAGAAGGATAAAGAAACCGCGTGTAAGAGGAGTGCTGGCAAACGATTCGCTAGTCAAAAGTAGCGGGTAATTCAGAACAATTCTTCTTCCGCGCGTTCCACCGTGGTATTATCGTCGATCGAAGCGGATCGTACTCGCGGAAATTATGCCAACGCGTGCCGAGCTGTGTGTCTATAGCCAAAGCGAAATAAAATATTTAATACCGCTGGTATATATCGCGGTACCTACTATCTACGTGGATACTACGGTACCACTACGTAAACGTTCTACTACTATCCATATTCTCTCTCTCTCTCTATGTTCTCTCGTTTCTCTTTCTATCTCACTCGGTCGAGCCAAATCCAGTTCTAATTCGTACGAGCCATGCGGCGCTTTCGCGAACGGTAATAAGGCTGGAATTTATGGAATTCGATAACGCAACGCGTTTCCGCGTGCACGGCCATCGCGAACCACGATGATATTCCTACGTCCGTCCAAATTATAGCCGTCGTCTTTTTGTCTTTCTGACGAATAAAAAAAAAAAGAAAGAAAGAAAAGAGACGAAGAACGGAAAAGAAGAAAGAAGGAGGAAAAGAGGAGAAAACGAGAACGAAAGAGACCAACGCGTTACGTTACGGTCTATAATTTTATCTTATGAAAGAAAAAAGAGAGAGAGAGAGAGAGAGAGAGAGAGAAAGAGCAAAAATTGTATGATACACGTCAAAGAAATAAAACTCGCTTTATTCGATTTAAATGACCGGACCGATGATAAGACATATATAGGAGTGTCATTGAAAGTCTGTCCGTTTATGCAATTTTCCTCTCGGGTACCTCTTTCGTTACGTACAGATAATGCGTTAAACTTTAAAACATCGGGTGGACATTATTCGGAATTTTTTTTGTCCGTTCTTATTTCGTTTTTACGAATCTCGACAGAATCGAAATAATCTTCGAGAAACTCGGTAGACGCTTTCCCATTCCTCGACGAGACACAATGAACGTAATGAAACCCGATGTTCTTGCTTTTCTCCTATCTCGCCAGAACATCGCGGAGGTGCTCTCTTTATTTCGAAATGAGTGAGAGATGACTAACTAACCAACCAACTAACTAACTAACTAACACGGCAAACGAAATACGACTAAACGGATATTAAAAGCGCGGCGCTGCGCGCCCCGTCCGAGTATTCGAGCGCACTCTTGACCCCGAACGATAACCGGGGAGACGAGGGGGAATAATGCCTGCCGTAATTGCGAAATTCCCGTTTTGTTGTTGTTTTTTCTTTCTTTCTTTCTTTATTCCTTTTGGGTTTTGGTTCCACAACGCCAGGCTTTTTATAGTTCTACCTGGCTCGTACGTGTACGCGTACGCGTACGCGTGTTGGTAGTTCGTTCGGTACAGAAAAAAAACAAAAAAAACAATACTGTCGCTGTAACTTATACACGACTGAACAAATAAATACGTCGATAAACAAACACACGCTTCTCTCTCTCTCTCTCTCTCTCTCTCTCTCTCTCTCTTTCATCTTTTCGCAAGAGACGCATACGAAAATATCGTTCCTTCCACGATTAAATTTATAGTTGGACGTTTTCATAGATTTTTTTGTCCCTCTTCTCTCTCTTTCTCCATTAAAAAAAAAAAAAAGAAAAGAATAAAAAGCAAAACGTTTACCATACCCGCGTTATATCGTTTTGTAACGAAACCCGCGTCGATGAAAATTTTAACAATGAAAAATATCGCGTGGCAACACTCGAAAAAGTTTTCGTCGTAATGTTTGTCGTTTTGACGATCAAAAACCATTGACTTTTTTTTCCTTCATTGTCATCGTCGTCGTCGTAGTCGTCGTCATCATCATCGTCTACATTATTATTATCATCGTTATTATTAATTGTTATTATTTGACGAGACAAGAAGAAGAAGAAGAAAGAGAACGAACGATGGAAAAGTCGTTTGGAGCGATAGGAAAATTTTCTATAAATGTTACGGGTACGCGCGTACGTAGTGCTCAGTTACTCGTCCCTTTTACGATGGGAAGTAGTATCGCGAGACGAGGTGTCACAGGCTCAACAGGTTATTCCAGGTTGTCCTGGAATACGAGAGAGGAGCGTCAGCCGGCTCGTTTTTCTCCCGTCGAGGGGAGCAACCGATAGCAGAAAGAACGAACGTTCGACGGCTGCTCGATCTCGAGTGTCGATTTGCCCGCGAAGAGGAGTATATATATATATATATATATATATATACAGCTGGTAAACGCATACCTATTCGGGGTTAGGAGGGAGAGGAAAGGGGGATAGAGATAGATGGATAGATGGATGGATGGATAGATAGGAAGGGAGAAAGATGAAGGTAGGGGGAGAGAGAGAGGGAGAGGGTTGCGGCGTGAGTTCGCTCTACCGTATAATTCGTTCGCGAGAGACATCGAACCACGAAATTCGTAATCGATAGGTATCGCGTGTCTCGATGCATTCCGAACAAATCCTGCAAGCCGATCGCCTAGAGACTTGCCTTACCTTCCCTTCCCTCCTTTCTCTTTCTCTTTCTCTTTCTTTCCCCCTTTTTCTTTTTCTCTTTCCCTCTTCCCTTTTCTATATCTCCCTCTTTTCTCTCTCTTTTTTATCTTCCTCCATCTTCCTCCTTTTCTTTTCCCTTGGAAATTCTTTGAAATTCTACCAACAGGAGAGAGACGCCATCTTATTTTATCACGACGCTCTTCTTCGCTCTGATCCACGTTAACCGAAGTGACTTACTGCGTAACGTTAAATGTAAATGGAAAACGTTAAATGTAAATGGGGGGAAAAGAAGGGAAATTAAAAACGGGAAAAAGAATCCGGAAAAGAAAAAGAGAGAGAGAGAGAGAGAGAGAGAGAGAGAGAAAAGAAATGATTCGACAAAATTAATTTCTATTAAGTAAGTAGAATATTAAAGGGGACGTTAGTACTGATTGTTTAATCATGAGAGAAGTTAAATCCTCCTGATGAGTAAACTCGTTTTTTCCCCTTAATTAATATGTTAAATTTGTATGAATTTAATTGAAACTTGTATCTCGATTGTCTTGCCCCGTCGTTGAATAAATAAAGATGAAATAAATTATTAATGAAAACGGCATTAAATGATTCGTCGTTATAACTACGACGACAACGACGACGAAGAGGATGACGACGAAGACGACGAATTTAAATATGTTCCATTTCAAAGATGCTTTTTATCGCATAGCCGTCGATTGAAAAAGCGATTATCACTTACGTTATACCTTATATCTATTTTCCTTTTAATCTCGAGCTTCTCGTTAGCCTATAAGCACGTTCCGAGCTAATAACGGCTGACAATATCCAAGGCGTTTTCCCAGCACTTTACAATGCAAATTCGATCGCCGTTAACACGTTGGTATATCCGAGAGAGAGAGAGAGAGAGAGAGAGGGGGGGGGGAGGAGAGGATCCGTCGACGTCGGCTTGGTTCTGCGAAGCGGATATTAACCAAAGACGCTTATTACCTCTCGATATTCAATAATGATAATAATATCCGTACGTTAACGGGCTTGCCTAAACCGCGGAGCAGCTCGCGTCTTCGATTTTGCGGTGGCACGTACGGTTTAATTTAACCAAAGTTCTTGAGTTCTCCAAAAGTATGTCTTCTCTCGTGGGAGATATATATGGAGAGAGAGAGAGAGAGAGAGAGAGAGAGATAGATAGATAGAGCTAGATAGATAGATAGAGAGAGAGAGAGAGAGAGAGAGAGAGAGGGGACGAAAGTACACATGCATATGCATGTATATGTACATACAAGACGAGTTACCAAGCACATGTACGAATTAGCGTAATCTGAATTTAAACACGAACGGCAAGAAGGGTGCCACGTGGACGGCTAAAAAATAAAGTCTAAAAGATAAAGCCAAAGGAAGGAAAGTGCACGGACCGGGGGAGGGTCGGTCGGTTGGTTGGTTGGTTGGTTGGTTGGTTGGTTGGTTGGTTGGTTGGTTGGTTGGTTGGTTGGTTCGGTGCGTCGAAAAAGAAAAAAGGAAAAGAGAGAGAGAGAGAGAGAGAGAAGGACAAAAAAAAAGAAAAGGAATATGAAAAGGGAGAATAATTTCTCTCTCTCTCTCTCTCTCTCTCTCTCTCTTCCCTTCTTTCCGGGCAAAAGAGGGAAGGAGAAAGGAGAAAAGAGAAAAATGAAGGAAGAAAAGAGAAAAGGTAAAGAGGGAAAAAAGAAGAGGAGGAGGAGGAGTAGGAGGATGAGGAGGAGGAGGAGGAGGAGGAGGAGGAGGAGGAGGTGGAAGAAGAAGAAGAAGAAGAAGAGGAGGGAAAAAAAAAAGAACGAGAAGATGAAGATAGTAGAGAGAATGAAATAGAGTTGGTTCGGTGCCAGGTCGTAGGATAGAACCGCGTGGACGATTCGCGCGAAGGATTCTTAGATAACTTCCTTCTCTTATCCTAGGAATATCTTAGCTTGGATTTTCTCAGCTCCTTCGAGTTTGTCCCTCGTTAGGTTGACGCTCCAACTAAACTCACACACACACACACACACACACACACACACACACACACACGCTCTCTCTCTCTCTCTCTCTCTCATTTCACTCTTCTTCTTCTTCCTCTTCTTCGACTATTCCACCTTTTCCTTCTTCCACACGTCCCGCAGGAGAACGCGGAGTTTGCCGTTATGCGATCGCAAAAGCGGATTTCCTCTTGTGCACAGCCAACCCACTCTCCTCCTCCTCTTTCTCTTCTTCCTCTTCCTCTTCTTCCTCTTCTTCTTCCTCCTCCTTTTTCAGCTTCTCTCGTCATATTTGTCGGGTTTCCTCTCAACCCAAATACGATGGCTCACGTGACCTCTTCACGGCCTTTCGAAATGTCGCCTATGCAAACTCGCCGATATTTCGTCGGGATTCTCCCTCTCTTTCACCCATTCTCACTCCTTCTCTCTCTCTCTCTCTTTCCCTCTTTTTTGTTTTTGTTTCTTTCTTTTTTCCCCCTTTTTAACTACACTTTTCCCTGCTTTAGATGTTTCGTACGAAGCTTCCTTCTAGTCCCAAGCTACGGAGAATATCCCTTTTGTCCGATAGAACGAGGACCCGGATAAAGAGAAAGAGAGAGAGAGAGAGAGAGAGAGAGAGAGAGAGAGAGGGAGAGAGAGAGAGAGAGGGGCAGAGTAAGAAGGGAGAGAAAGCTCGTAGAAAAGCGTGCAAGCTCAAAACCAAGCTCGCTCCGATGCTTGTACTGGAATTAGTCTCGAATTACGGCGGATCGCTCGTTTAGTTCGCTTTCTAAATTAACTACGGAAGGAAACTCTAGAATTCTCTCTCTCTTTCTCTCTCTCTCTCTCTCTCCCTCTCTTTATTTTCTTTTCCTTTTTCTTCTTCTCTTTCTTCCTTTTCCCTACTTTCTTCTATCTCTCCCATTCTTTTTGTTTCTTCTCTCCTCCCGTCCTCCTCCTCTTCTTCTTCTTCTTCTTCTTCTTCTTCTTTACGACTTAATGACACCCAGCACCGCTTTTCAGATAAATCACGAGTAGCTACTTCGTTTAAGAGCAAAGAGTAGCAGTGGATGGTACCACGGTGCTTTCTCGCGTCGTGCTTCACATACTAATTACCGTGGCCTCCTTCTTTTTCCTATCTCTTTCTCTCTCTCTCTCTCTCTCTCTCTCTCTTTTATCTTACTTCTCTTCTTTCTCTTTCGTTTTCTTCGTAAGGGTTGAGCCGACGAGCCAGCGGCGAAAGATTTCCACCGGTATTAAGTCTCCTCAAGAGCCTGTACTGTTCCACCGTACCGAACATTCTCCGTTTAATCGATATGTTGGAAGTAGATGGACGAGGTGGCCATTTATTTCAAAAGCTCTCATGGTAATATCCCGGAAGCATTGATTAATATATATATATATTTTCAAACCAAAGACGGAAATCTTACTTTCAATGAGCAGACAAGCGCGCACCCTTTACGCACAAACGTACAGTCGGACAGACGAAATACTATTTCGAAATTAATAATTATAAGCGACGTTAATCGATTTAAATTGAGTTTTCAATGCTCGATTACAAATACGTACGAAGTATCGATTTCCATACGATATATATATATATATATATTGGGTAGATTGGTAGATTGATATTCACAGTTTGGTGTCACATATCATAATTAATTTTGCTTTTCTCCGAAAGTGCATTAATGCTTGAAAATAATCATTCGATACTAACATTAAATTTTTCTCATATGCCATTAGTATGTATAACGCGTTGTTATACTTTTAATTTTACAAGAATAATTTTCAAAAGCCCATCCATCGATCGATCGACCGATCGATCGACGTCGAGTACTTAATTGATGCGTATTAATGGACGATGCACGCATAACATGCCTGTGTACCCATCTGAAAGTTTGTTATTCGTTCGATATAAATACACAATACAGATGGATACCTCTTTTTAAATCGTCATTTGCATCAGCGTTCAAACATCCCCATTCTCACCCTCACGCCCATATCCTCGTTTCCTTCTCCTCTCATTCATCGCACCTTTTTAATCCTTGCATTATAACGAGGAATAACATTTCACAATGCTCCCAAAGAGTTTAACATTTTTGTTTGACGATCGATGATTAACGCGTCAAAGATATATATATATATATATATATATATATATATATATATATATACATACATATATCATATGGATATCTATACCTTCATCTATACCTTCACCTACACCTACACCTACACCTACCTACCTAAGTTATTTTCTGGAACGCACGCTCGAAGGAGTACGTTACAATACGCAGGTGAAAGAATCGATGGGGTTATAAGTAAAAGTAGCTCGTAACTCGACTAACGATCGACCGTTTCCTCCTCGTCGTTGTCGTCGTACTTGGAGTCGTACGAGCGAACGACCGGTGGTACGCCGTTATTTATTTGCGGATCGCTAAACCTCCCCCCACATCCCACCCCACCCCCATCCACGTCCACCAACTCACTCACCCACCCATCAATCCCCCTCCACCGTTTACTGTCACGTAAAATTCTCTTTAAATTAATTTTACTTCCCCGATTTTTTATTCCTTTTTTTTTGTTTCTTCTCAATCCCTCTCTTTCTCTACAATGTAAAAATTCGCACGTCCTCCTCTATAAGTTACGAAATAACAATTACGGTTTCGCTTGAAATTTTGCACGCGTTCTCTCTCTCTCTCTCTCTCTCTCTCTCTCTTTCTCAATCCCCCTTCTTTAGTTTCTTTTTTGTTTCGTTTTTAATCACTATTGTCGAGAAATTCGAGACACAATCGTTAACTACTGAAATAATCGGGCAACGAGAAGAGAAGTCTCGAGACGATGAATGTAAAATTGGAGAGAGTTAACTTTGTATAATTCTCTTTCTCTCTTTCTCACTTTCTATCCATCTATATATATATATATATATATATATATATATATATATATATATATATTTCCTTCCTCTTGGAAGGGTGTTTCTCGCAAAGTCTAACCGAGTGAACGTTTCCCCGAGTAATTCGTTATTATCACGCAAATGATCGTTACCATTCGCGAGTATCGCAAAATTGCAAGAGAAAGAGACAGACAGATAGACAGGATGGCTTAATTCTCCGAGGAATTTGCTTTTGCGATCGTAGCCAACTCTACCTCTCTCTCTCTCTCGGCTAAAACAATTTGGTTTATGTTTAATAATACAACAGTCGAGTGCATTTAACGAGCGAGAGAGAGAGAGAGAGAGAGAGAGAGAGAGAAAGAGGTAGACGGACAGACAGAGACAGAAATGGTACGATAACTTTTTTCTATTCTTTTTTCGTAGCAGCAACTACCTACCATTTTCTTTTTCTTTTCTTTCTTTTTTCAGTTTTCTACTTTGTTCGCTGATCTCTTTCCAACCGACAAATTTTTGCACTTCTAAGCATTTTTCTCACACGATTTCTCCCTCTCTTTCTCCCCCTCTCTCTCCCTTTCTCATTCACATTCTTTAGCATTCTCTCTTTCTCTTACGGTCGTTAAAAAACAATAAAAATACATCACGAACTTTCTCCAACATTTTCTCTATCGATTAAGCTTATAAAACGGAGGTGAATATTAACGTTAAGTTATCGGAGTTTATTAAAGGTACGTAAAGTATTACGAAGGGAAATTAACTCGTAGCTTTTAATTATTCTCATGATTCAACCTTTCTAAATGATAAACTATGTCTATCTCGTCATTTTATCAATTAATCGTTGCTTTTGATATGCACGCATCGACGTCCATTGAAATACAATAAACATTGAAATATTTTGCATTAACGTGCGCGGTAACGCACGCACGTACATACGTACCGTACGATGAAAAGCTTTATGAGAAATAACGAGGCCGAGACAATATGCGAATAAATTTATGTATATTCTCATCGAGAAGGATATAAAGAGAATAGAGAGTGAAGCCATTAAAAAAAAAAAAAAAAAAAAGAAAACGTGGCTGGGAAGGAAAAAAAGAGAAGAGGGGAAAATCCCATAAACATTCTGATAGGCATGATCGCACAAAAGTTTTCAATCAAATTGCGAGGCAAAACCCTATTTTCATTGGCACACTCGACTATATATATATATATATATATAATACCGGTGATTATACGACGTCCAAGCTTGATTCCACGTGATTCACGTAGAATGAATCGTTGAAAACTGTCGCCCACTCGTTGCATACATATGCAACGAGTCGGGCAATTTTTAACGATGCTCTAACGGATGACCGTCATTGCGATGCCGATTTTTCACGAAACCCGGGATTCGTCGAAGAGATCGGATCTACGAGCGGTTCTAGCGGGAGTAGAGTCGAGTACATGCATTGCATGATATATATATATATATATATAAACATGAATTGCATTTAACGTTATCGGGATGTTATAAGAGTATGTGATACCGATTGAACATCGAAATATACGATGCCCTCGCGCGAATAAATTTTTTTTCGCTTTTTCAACTGTATTTTTTTTTTTGTTGTTTATTTTCTTTTTATTTTTATTTTCTCTTTCGATGTCCACTTTATTTATCGTTCGATAAATTGGCGAGCCGATTTCGACGATAATCAACGATGAGATAGGTGGATTTAAATTTCGGCGAAACTAACGGAAATGACGATTTCCAATCCCGTCTGAATTCGAAATACGCAAAGCTTACAACATTCAAAGTAGAAATTTCCGACGGAATTTTTTTCTCTATCTATCTCTCTCTCTCTCTCTCTCTCTCTCTCTCTCTCTCTCTCTCTCTCTCTCTCTCTCTCTCTCCCTCCTACGTTTAACTTTTTTTTAACGACTTTCCTGTTATATACGTACTTATTCCTATCGTGCCGCCTTTCGGATATGCAATTTTAAATGGGAAAATCGCGTTCCAGCGGAGAAGGGGAAGGCGTTCGACTAGGGGAAATCTAATTTCGAAAAGGAACAAGAAAGAGAAAAGAGAAAAGAGGAAGAAAGAGAGAGAGAGAGAGAGAGAGAGAGAGAGAAAAGAAGAAGAAAGGAAAGAAAAAGAAACGACAGATTAGATCGAAAGACATAAAGGAGATCGAGGGATAAAAGCGAGGCTTTCGAGAAATCGGCTATTTCCGAGAATGCTAGTAACGCTCGTGCAGTTCCGCTTCCATTCCGATTCTTAAACGTAGCTTTTCTTTTTCCACTTCTTTCCATTTTTTTTCCCTTCTTCTTTCTCCTCCTCCTCTTCTTCCTCCCTTTTTTTTTTCTTTTTTCTTCTTAGAGAACGCGCGCGCGCGAAAGAAAGGGACTGAGAGTGTGTGTGTGTGTGTGTGTGTGCGAGAGAGAAAGAGAGGGAGAGAGAGAGAGGGAGAGAGAGAGAGAGAGAGAGAGAGAGAGAGAGAGAAACGATTGTGACTTTCAAACTTTCTACCCTCGTGACGTAGTTATTTCATTAAGAGTTGTTAGCGACCAATTTTTTTCCCCGTGCCCCTCCCCCCCCTCTCCCCTTTATCCCCGGCCGACGAGTTAAGACGAAGTTTATCTGCGATTTACTCGCGATTGCAGAACCGGCCCTAAAAAATTACTTCGACGACACGGTTAAATCGTTAAAAGGGCGATAAATAACTCGTTAGTTAAACTCTTACCGAACGTTTTGTGTTTCAACGATTCCGAATGTCTTTCAAACGATAGAAAAGAGAGACGATAGATAAGGCGCACGTTTTCTTCTCTCCTCGTCCTTATAAAACGTATCTTTATCCGTATAAATAAATAGAAAAAAAAAAAAAAACATAAAGGAAAAGAAAAAGTATAAAAGTCGAAGTAGCCCACGATATCTGTGCTTTTCCAAAAGCATTTAAAGATGGTCGACGCGTACCGGTTGGTTGTATGTATGTATGTATGTACGTAAGCGTGATTACCATTTACAATACGTTCTAAAATGCTTTCCCAACGGCGATTCAGCGAAAGACGCTAAATTGGCATTAACGCGAGGCACGTAAACCGTCGACGGCAGAGAAATGCTGTAGTTTCCAGAATGAGAGAGAGAGAGAGAGCGAGCGAGCGAGAAAGAGAGAGAGAGAGAGAGAGAAGGAGGTGCCCGTGAGCAAGAGAGACGAGCTCGACGTTGGCCTTCGGGATTCGCAGTATTAATTAATTATTATGCTTAATCGACGGACTAGTAGCAGGAACAGGAGCAACAGCAACAGAAGCAATACTAGAAGCAACAGCGGCAGTACGGCAAAGCAATAGCAACGGCACTAGCAACAGAAACAGAAGCAGTAGTAGTAGTATTACTAGTAGTAGTAGTCGTAGTAGTAGTAGTAATAGTAGTAGTTAACAACAGCAGGAGAGAAAGGTGACGCGGCGGGACGAAGGAGAAGCGGAAAGGTGGGATGATGGTAAGGGTTGATGTGTGAGGCTTACACGCAGCGACCTTCTCTCTCTCTCTCTCTCTCTCTCTCTCTCTCTCTCTCTCTCTCTCTCGATGATTTCCATCCTGTTGCGAACGGCTACCGTATTATGGGGCGATCGGTCGATGGATTTTCCGGCGGTTAAATCGAGGCACGAATTAACTTCCAGTCGGAAGGTACGAGCTCGGCTTCCGGAATAAAGCCGACCTATCCCAACGCATGGCTAGCAGCAGCAGCAGTAGCAGTAGTAGCAGTAGCAGAGGCAACGGGAACGATGGCGGTGTGGCGGTAGTAGCTCGACTACTCCCCCAATGTGCCTACCCTTTCGCTGTGTTTAAACTGCCCTCCGAACGCGTACCTCCAGTACTCCGTAATTTATGGAGAAGCACGTGTCGTCGTGGCTCGATTAATGGATTCTATCTTCTGTGAACGAGTTCACGAATTCGATTTCGGTTGCGCCGTGATTTTCGTTCCTTCGAGGATGATGATCGGTTAAAGGAAGGAAAAGAAATAGAGAAAAGGAATAATAAAGAAAGGGGAAAGTAAGAGAGAATGAGTATAAAAAATGAAAAGAATATCAAACGGAGAAAAATGTCCAATTATTTTATATTTCTTTCTTTCCCATTCTTCTTTTTCTCATCATTGATTATCCTTTCGTAACACGTTTTCCCCCGAAGCTCTGCCTTGTTAACCAAACGTTTAATGTAATCGAGTCTGTCGCGGCCGCATCCACGAAACTGGGCGAACGCATATCCGCACTTTACCTCCGGGCTTCGTATTTCTGTCAGAACACACTCGAGGAAATATGAAACTTGGCGAAGAGTGGACGGTACTCGAATTCCCATGCGTTTCCACGCGGCGGTCCTTTCTAAAACGAGCAAACTCCTACTCGAATATGCGGCCGACGGTGTCGTTTTCATATATCACACGGAATCGCTAATCAAGTTTAACAGTATTTATCTCGATCTACGGGGTTACAATCGATTAATCATTGATTAATACCATAGTCGATGAAAATTTCATTAACGAAATTGCATACTACCTTTAATATACTAATTCATTTAATGGCGCAAATTTTATATCTGGGAACCAATGGATATGAATGCGTGAACGTTCAAAGATAAACAGAAAAAACGAACGAGTTCCCGATCGAAGAAATAAATTCGATGGATAATAATAATAATAATAATAATAATAATAATAACAATAATAATAATAATATCGATACGTGTTACGGATTCTCGTTCCTTTTTTACCCCGTTTTTTTCTTTCATTCTTTCATCTTCCTTAGTTTTCCTTTTACCCATCACCTTAATACCAATATTCGAAGAATAAGGTAAACGAGGGAGACTCTCGAGTTGATTACCACGCGAGCCCGCAAAATCGTAACGCGTTGTCCCGCGGGCTACGTACGCTAATGTTTCGCTGACCGCAGGAAACGAGCGGCAGTTAGCGCGTTAATATCATAAGCATAGCAGCCCTTTGCGTCCCAAGAGAATCCTGCTCGACTGTGGCTTCGAAAATGGTCGATATTTCACCGTTAACAACCGACACGTACATACACGTTATATATATATATTCTCTCTCTCTCTCTCTCTCTCTTTTTCTCTCTCTTGGTGTTCGCCTTGTCTTTCTCACTCTCGTCCAAAAAGCACTCATACCAATGCTCCCCATGTTCCTCGGAGTGCACGAGAGAAGCGCATCACACTTCGATCCCTCGACGATTCTCGACGTTCCAGTAACGTTCGAGCAAGAGGAGAGTACTTAGCCGTCCTAAAAAAACATACCCACGATATTCTTCGTTAGAAAGAAGCGAATTTACTCGGTACAAACGTTCATCTTCCTTCTCTAACAAACGAGAATCAACTACGTAGTTGTGTAACGCCATACTCTACAACACGTCATTTCCGACAATCTACTACTCTAAGTTTACTCAAAGACTGAATGTTATCATTGTATACTCTCTACCTATCTCTCTCTCTCTCTCTCTCCCTCTCTCTATCTATCTATCTATCTATCTATCTATCTATCTATCTATCTCCTTCTCTCTATCCATCTATCCATCTACGGTTTCTATAGTAAATGCGCGTTTGATTTTTTTTGTTGAAAATTGTCGCGCTATTTCATATTAAATGGCGTTTTCTATTATAATTCTTTATCTACGAACATAAACGATTCTCTCTCTCTCTCTCTCTCTCTCTCTTTCTTCCTCTCTCTCTCTCTCTTATTACCCTCGAGCTCATTTAAATCGAGCTCGCACGGGTTACATATGTTCCGATAGATCATTCGAATGGGCTAACGTTATCGAAGTAGTTCTCGTCGGCAATTCCGAAGATGTTGATATCGTGCTTAGGGAATCCGCGCATATACGTCAACCTGACAGAGATATCGTCTCGTTAGGAAGAAGTATGGATACGCCAGGATGTTTCTGAGCTCCCACGAAGATCGATTAACTATACGAGTCGACGAGTTTTCATAGTTAATCGATTATCTTGTCCGCGATTATTTCTTCTTCGCGGATTAACGTTAACGAGGAAAAATAATATAATGCAATTAATAACCCTTTTCTATTTCGTCGTCGTCGTATTTCAATAGGAAACGATATTAAATATCGATAAATATTCCGTTTCCTCGCCCATCCGCCCCTTTTCGCTCCTTTCGATTTTTTATTTCCCGTCGTGAAGGAAACGCGAAAGAATACTTTAACGTTTCCTACGAAAGGTAGAATGCTCGAAATAGAACCTTTGCGTGATGGAATCACGCGAGGGCGTGCATTATCGTGATTAAGGAGGCAAGAATAGCGTTGTTACATAATAAGAGTCAAACTAGATATCCGGGGGGAGGGAGGAGGAGGGGAGGATAAATGCCTGCCGAAGTATTATTATATACTTTCATGGAAGATCTATAATTAATATCGAAAAATACGATCGTTCGCAAATTCTCACTCCGTTCGATCGATTACGGTAAGAGAATAAATAAACCACGATAATATATAAAATAAAATAATAATAGTTATTAAAATCAATAGTTATGGGAGAAAATGTACGTCCTTACTTACATTTTTCTATCCCATGATGAAAGAACGAATGTGCGCAATTTAATGGTACGAGAAGAAGACGATTGAGAACGAACACGTCCGTATGTCTTGCCCTTCGACGAACGACTGACCTTTTTGTTATCGTACGACGCACACGCCATTTGTTTACTTCGAGCCACCTTTCTTATCGCGCCTTGTATTCGTCATCTGTTATTAACAAAAATACGATCTATCAAAACAAACATGAGATAATTACGCGGTTCGCTAACAAATGTGTATAAGAGGATATATATATATATATATATATATATATACATTTATGTACCTGTTTGTTACGAATTAAATACGATTAATGATAACGATTATATCGATGATAATTAATGATGATTAATGAAAATTAATATGTCCTAAGGGTGTTTCATTAATTAATTAATATTAACTTTCCATAAAGGTAATCTCTATCAAAATATTTGATAAGTATATATGTATAATATGTATATATATATATATATATGTATGTATAGTGTCTTTTTCTCGAGAATGAATCAATGCCGATCGACGACATTCACTCGCGCGTGAACACACGTCCGTCGGAAATTACAAGCGGTTTCATTCGAGCAGCCAGTCACGTTCGTTCTCTTCGTTTCCTTCCTACGTTGAATCAGGATTGAATTATGTACCTAACTAGACCGATCACCTACTCTCCACTAACTTCTGTTGTTAACTCGAATCTGGAATCAAAGAGAGAGGGAGAGAATGGGTTGGGTGAAATGGAGAGAAAATGTGAATATTGAGACACGTAAACGAATTTACATATAGGTAAACGTCATATATGTATATAATATATATCTCTTATATAGACCGTAGAATATCGATAATAAATAATATTTCTCATGATAACGTTGAAAAAGGATTAATTAATAAGAAATTAGTGGAGAAACTTTATTAATATCGCATTTTTCGATTCATTTATTTAGATCAATTTCCAATTTATTTTATTTCTCTTTCCTTTAACCACCTCTCTCTCTCTCTCTCTCTCTCTCTCACTACATCTATATCTATATATATCTATCTATATCTATATCTTAATCGAATTTCGATAATATTCCGCGGACGTACTCGTATAAATAACAGAGAATTCACCTATGTCGATCGAAAAGGGGGTTCCGTATTGTTCACGTTTTAATGAAAATAATTAAACGGCTAGGATAACGCGTGTGTCTGGTGAAAGGAAGAAAAAGTCAAGTTAAAAAAAAAAAAAAAAAAAACTATCATTTACGTATAGAATATTATTTGAGCTTTATCTAATAGGGAGAAAAAGAGAGAGAGAGAGAGAGAGAGAGAGATATCCAGAAGTAAGTAATTCCTGTTAAACGTTCTTACGCGATGAGGAAAATATATATCGGCTGAAACGGGAATGGTGGTACCTTTATCCGTTCACCAAATACAACGGGCTCGTCTCAAAACAACGAGACAACATCGGTAATCCTTAGCCTTTATACTCTATATCCTAACGTTTGTCGTTTCACCCTCGTTGTCGTTTCAATTGAGTGGAACGGATCCGTCAGTGACAAAACCTACGGATTTTATTTATTTTTTCCCCCCTCTTCTCTCTCTCTCTCTCCCTCTCTCTCTCTCTCTCTCTCTCTCTCTCTCTCCTCCTTCACATATAGTCGAACCGTAAGAAATAAATTTATCGAAGTATAAATAGAGGAGAGGAGAGCTTATACGAACCGAAAGAGACATTTTCTTGTTAAAAGAAAATTCGATCGTCTTTCCATGACCTTATCGAGAAAGGAGAGGAACGTCTTTGAAAATCTGTTACGGTGGTGCGGTCCCTTTAAAGGATCAAATCAAGCGTAGAATATATAGAATACATTTTTAAGCTCCTATCCCCCCGTAGATATTTTAATTGAAGGGACACACGCTAAAAGAAAAATCGTCGCGTCGATCTTTTCCTCCACGTTTTTTTTCTTTTTATTCCTCTCTCTCTCTCTCTCTCTCTCTCTCTCTCTCTTTTTAATTTTTTGTTCTCCATCTCTTTTTTTTATAGCCCGTCGAATAGCCCTGTTTATGGATTTTACTTTTGTACGATCGAACGATGAAATAGTAGATAGGCGTGTACGTCCTTTCAATTAAGTAGAACAAATCAATGTCGAAGTTGACACATTCACAAAGCCCCTTCTCCCAGTAGTACGGCCGTCCGAATTGTTTGACGAATTTTAGTTTGGAGGATCTATGATTTATCATCGATCCATCCGAACTGGCAATACGTCTGCGATGAAATTGTGCGTTTCGTAGCCGGGTATAGCTCGTAAATCCGTACAGGCTCCCAAATTAACAATAAAATCATGTGTACGCTTCGCGTGTTTCTGTTCGTTCGTGGGATGAACATTTTATTGAAATATTTGGCGATATGAGGGAAGAAAAGAGGGGGTTGGTTGGGAGAGAGAAAGAAAACAAAACAAAAAAAAAAAAAAAGGATAAGAGAAAAAAGTACGTATTACGATACGCAAATGTCTAATATTTTCTAATGTTAATGAGCGATTATTGAATAAGATCAATCATATTCTTCGATAATTATACGAAAATTTGATCGTAACTAAGTTTAAACGGTTACCTTCGAGGTACGTGAGACTCTTTGGAAAATTCCAACGTTAAATCAATTTGCAAATTGACGAGGTTATTGAATTACTCTACGCATATAGTTGTTAACGTGGCGTGTAAACGATTGTGTACCGTCTCTCCGTTGGCTTTGTAATAATAATTATTCTTGCGGTTCGAGTTCGTCGTTAGAAAACGGAGGAATTACACGTAAAATATACATAAAAGGGGACGGAGAAATTAAAAGAGATAAAATGACGGAGAAAACGCTTAACGAGAACCCAGAAGAGGAAAGAGAACATGGAGGAGAGGAGGAGGAAGAAGAAGAAGAAGAAGAAGAAGAAGAAGAGGAAAATAAAAACAAAATTGAAAAAAAAGAAATAAATAAATAAATATAAGACCGACGTTTGTAATTCATCTCGCGAATCTTATAACGTTTGTAATCTGGTCATTTACGTGACTCGTCTTACAACGAAACATGACGTTTCAGCGTAGATTAAACGAACAATGTTGAAAGGAAAGAAGGCAAAAAGAAAACAAAAAAAAATATATGTACATACAAATAAGAAAAGTAAAGAAAAAGGAATTAATGAACAACGTACAAATGCAATGCCTTTGAAGAGGATCTTATTTGTTACCGATAAAAATGAATCAATGAATAATCGAATAAATAAATAATAATAATAATAATAATAATAATACGAAGGATTTAAGATAAAAGAGAGAGAGAGAGAGAGAGAGAGAGAGAGAGAGATAAGATAATTACAAGAATAAGAATAGTACGTAATAAAATATAATTCGAGATATCCTAATGATCGTCGTCTCATAAAGGAAAGGTAGGAGGAGGACGACTTAGGAATTAGGTAATATACAATAAAAGAAGGAAACTAGATTAAGCGAATAAGAGGGTAGAGAACTTCGTACTCACTCACGTCGTACCTTTCTCGTAAACGGCCATGACCGACTGTAGTACACTCGAGCACGCAAACAAGAGAGGAACCGCGAAAGAGATCACGGCCAGGGTAAACGTCGTGCTTACCTCAGCACCGTTTCGTAGATGAAAATGTCCCACCACCACTCCAGGCTAGTGGTCTCGTTTTAGTGTGCCCACGCTAATGACTACGCGATTCGCTAACGACGTAAACGGGGCCAGCCCTCTTACGCGGTCTATTATATAAATCCCTTTTTTTTCCAAGACTCTCGTTTATTCGAGAGAAAAATTTGCTTCTTTTCTTTCCTTTACCTTTCCTCCTTCTCTTCTTCCTCCTTGTCTTTTTCTTTTTCTTTTTATATTTTATTGTCTTGGACCAGACGACCTCAAGATAATTGCTCGTTCGAATGAATTAGAGAAGAAATCGAGTATCCTTTCCGTTTCGACGTTTCATTTCGTTCTATTTAATTCTATTCTCTCTCTCTCTCTCTCTTTTTCTCTCCTTCCCTTTTTCTTTCTCTCTATTTCTTTTTGCAAATTTTCCAAAGGGTAGATTACTATCGTTGAAATAGCTTTATCGACATACCTTTGATATTCCTCTTCCGCACGTATTTTGTATCGTACCGATGGAAAAAGAATCGCAAAACTAAAACGAGAGAGCGAGAGAGAGAGAGAGAGAGAGGGAGAGAGAGAGAGGGAGAGAGAGAGAGAGAGAGAGAGAACCACACACACACACACTCACACACACACATTTCTTCTTTCAGTGGAAAAGGAAATCGGATGTTCTCTGTCTGTGACCCTTCGAGCAAATGCTTTGAAAACCGCTTAACCAGGTCGGCGCCGCGTCGTTTCGTTTCGAAAATTAAAGAGCTCGCACGGTGCATCGCAGGACGAACTTTTCAAGATCGCGAGAGCTTAATCGAATTATACTTAAAAGACTCGAGTTTTGTAGGTAGGCATAATTGCGAACGAGAAAAGCTTTCCCTTTTTTTTTGTTTTTTCTTTTTTTATTCCTCACAAATGAGAGTACGACGAAATCACGATTCCTCTACTCATTTCGATCCTTCGAAGTATATCGTCGAAGCGAATAATAATATATTAAATTTGCCTTAATGGCGGATCAAAGGTTAGACGCGAACGAGCTTGCGAGGAGGCTCATTATAAAATCAAATCAATTACCATCGTTCGGATATAAGATATAAAAATAAAAGCGATCTTTCATAAATGAGATACCACCTATCGTCGAATTTAAAAGCAAATGAAAGATTCGAGATATTGGTGAGTACGTCGATAAGGAATGAGTTTATCTCGTGAAAGAGGTGAGGTTGAAAGGTAACGCGTAAGTGGCGATTAATTCGAATGAAACACGATTATCTTATCGTGTTTATCACGAAGGAAATCGGCGATTAATAAAGAAGATGGTATCGCGAAGTTGCAAAGGATTTCTAACGGGTTGAATATACGATACAATAGAGAAGAGTTAGAGAGAAGGAGAGAGAGAGAGAGAGAGAGAGAGAGAGAGAGAGAGAATAGCGGATGGTGGGCGATGCAACACAGCGAGAGCATTTGCTCCTGGCGTACCCCGAAAAGTGCAAATAATTGCCGACAATTTACCGGCTCACAAATTGGAAAACGTTACTCGTTAACCCGATGAATTAAATCGCCATTGACGTTGGGAGAAGAGGGGAATGAGCTGGTTCGAGGAGGAGAATGTACAAGAGTGAGAGGAGAGGGAGGGAGAGGGAGAGAGAGAGAGAGAGAGAGGAAATAGAGGAAGAGGGAAGATGGAGGGCGCAAATGGCTCTCGCCGCGTGCTGCACGCGGTACATCGATTCGCAAAACGTATGAACGTACAAACGTGTTCGGGCTACGAATGAGACGCTTTCGAACTTTTACGATCCTAACTCTCCCCTCTCTAACGTGCCCTTTTATAAATCCCTTTACACGCTCCTTTGATCTTTTAACGTCTTTTAAGGACAAGTATCGACCTATCGAACTATCGAAAGAAACGAACGAACGTAAGAGACTCGTGTTTCCCAACGATACATTTTCCATTCATTCTTCTTTTTCCTTTTTCGCCATTTGTTCCGTTTTTTTAACGCATGCGCGACGAAACGAGCAAAAAAAAAAAAGAAAAAAGAAAGAAAAAGAAAGAGAAACAGAAAAAGAAGAAGGAACAAAAATTCGACGTCCGAATAAACTACGTTACGTATTCGTGGGGGTGGGGAGGGGAGGGGGGGGGAACGATCGATCTTACTTTATTTTTTGGTTTCTTGATTCTTGTTTTGTAAACGTTTAAAGGAAAAAGTAAAAAGAGAAAGAATAACGAGGAAAAGTAAGAGGACGAAGACATTTAGCAGGACGGGAAAATATTTCTCCATTTCTTCGCAGAGGAATGTATATATTAAGCGTGAAAATATTCGCCAATTCGGTTGAAATAATATAGTAAAAAGGGTTGAAAAGTAATCCCTTTTTTTATTTAAACTTTTCAAGAAGGACAGGTGCGAGCTTTCGTTAACAAGCACGTTGACATTTTTAGAGCGAAAGTTTACTTGCAGTTTCTTAACTACGGTCTAAGCTATGAGTCGCTTCGTGTATAGTTCTCTCTCTCTCTCTCTCTCTCTCTCTCTCTCTATCTCTTTCTCTTATTCTCGTTCTCCTTTCTATGCCCATCGTACAGACTTTGCTCTTTGAAAAAGTATAACGCAGCTTAGTGGCACCTTGGCAAACAAAAACCGCAGTATTATGCCGATGGCGAGGTCTTGTTTGGCTCTTTGACAAAGAACGAGAAAGGAAAATAGAAACAGAGGGAAAGAGATAGATGTAGAGAGAGAGAGAGAGAGAGAGAGAGAGAGAGAGAGAGAGAGAGAGATAACAAGAAAAGGAGAAAGAAAAAGAGAGAGAGAGAGAGAGAGATCTTTCCTTGGCCTTCTCGATCGGCAGCTGCATTCTTTCCAAATGCCACTCGGACAGTTGAGAATGCGACTGCAACCTATCAACCAAGCTTTTCGAGTTTTCTGCTCGCGCGAATTCGAATCCGTTCGATTGTTTCGCCAAGGTTTAACGCGGCAGCATTGTTACGAACAAGAAAGAAACAAAGAAAGAAGGAAAGAGGGAAGAAAATAAAAGAGAGAGAGAGAGAGAGAGAGAGAGAGAGAGGAAGGAAGGAAAAAATAAAGTAAAATAAAATAAAAAAGATTGAATTGTTCCATCGATTCCGAAGGAATCGGATTGAGGCGTTGGAAATTTATTGGAACGTCGATATTGGATTTCGTAGCTTCTTTTCTTTTTTTTCTCCTCTTTGTTCCGATAATAACGACGAAGGAAAATCCAGACGGCTAATGTTCGAAAGAAATAGGGGGGGGGGTGGGAGTGAGAGCGGGAGTGGGAGGAGGGGTAGAGAAGGGAAAACGTATAAATGGCTAAATCTATGGAATCATCGCTAGCGTCTGCGGTTCTTATTTATAGCTATGAGAAGAAGACATCGAGCTTTTATAAAGTAAGAAAGTTCACGGAATAACGGAGAAGCGATTTAGCTTGGAGAAAACCTACGTATATATATATATATATATATATATATATATATATATGTATATGTATATATGTATATATATATATATATCTTTTGGGGGTGAGACAAAGTGCGCTTGAAAAAAGTGCTTTTAGCCACGTCGTTAACCTTCTGCTACTAGACTTACTCCAACATTATTTTACAAGTACGAAGGTGTACCTTTACTTGAATGTTAATTCAACGTTTATTAAATGATTGGGAATTGTATTGAAGTTATTTATACATTTTATAATCGTACCGATTAACGTGATAAAATTTTCTTCTTATTAGATATCGTAACGAAGATGTTTTACAATGTTCACGCACGCGTTTATAAATGTTTGCCGTAAAATAAAATAAAAGAGAGAGAGAGAGAGAGAGAGAGAGAAAGGACTAAACAAAGAGAAAAAAAAGAATTATATCACGTGCTCTACGAAAAATATAAAAAATCGACATTGCAGAATTTACCCTTTATTCTGTTTTATTTTGTTTTATTTCATTCCACTTTTATTCTATTTTATTTTATTTTATTTAGTCTATTTTATTTTATTTTATTTCACTTTATTTTATTTGGCTAACATTTTTCCTCGCATTCATTCGAATATATATATTTTTTAAATAGACACAAACACAATTCCCGAACGTAATAAAGCGGATACGAGAAGAGCGAAGCTCGAACGTCGATAATTTTTCAAAAGTTCGAACCATTCATTCGTCTGCGAACTTTTCGACGAAGTGCCAACGGGAAATAAGCGAGTAGATAGTCGATTTTTTTTCATTCCCTCTCTCTCTCTCTCTCTCTCTTTCTCTTTTTTCCTTTTTTTTCCTTTCAAATAAAACCCGTAACTCGACCACGAAGGAAAAGCGAAATGAGAGTCGAAGAAGTAGAAGGAGAAGGAGAGAGAAGAGAGACAGAGAGAGAGAGAGAGAGAGATAGAGATAAAGATAGATTTATCTCGCATTATCGAAATCGAAATAAGCTGGTAGCGTTTTTGAAAGTAACATCATTCTCTCGGAAACAGTCTATGCGACTTCTCCTTCTTTTTTTTTTATTTTTTCTTTCTATCTCGACGATCGATAACTCGTAAAATATTTCTTCGAGATGGCCCGAGTTTCCCTATAAAATCTCAATTCACCGAAAGTTCGAGTTAATGCGACGGAACAACAACAACGACAACGACGACGACGACGACGACGACGTCATCATGGACCTTTAAGAATCGAGATAAAATGCTAATGGATGTTACATTAAAAAAAAAAAAAGAAGAAATAAAAAAAGGAAAGAGAAAGAGAAAACAAGAAATAAAGAAAAGGAAACTCGAATCCATAGAAAAAGAAAAAAAAAGTAGGGGAAAAAGAAAAAGGATATATATATATCACTGAGAGAACAAAATCAAAGTTGAACAAAATAATCTTGCGCTATATAGGACTGTTCGAATTTTATGAGAAATTTGTTTTTTTTTTTTGTTTTTGGTCTCGTTCGTAAAAAGTAGTAAATATCTTGAAGGAAATTTTCCTCCCTTCTCTCCCTTCACCCCACTTTCTCTCTCTCTCTCTCTCTCTCTCTCTCTTTCTCTTCTTATTTTCCTCTCTACATATACGGTGCAATGGGCTTCTAGGCTAATGCATTTTAGGCGCTTCGCCGTTTACCTTACGCGTCCAAGTTTACGCTCCTTTCGTAGCTCCGCTTTTTACCACGGACGTAACTATGAACATATTCCTTCTTTACTTTTTCCTTACGTACGTTGAAAATCTCGGAGTATCGTCTAATGCAGCGCGCAGTAGCTAAAAGTAAAAAGAGAGAAATCCCGTTTGTATATCGTTACTTCGAATAAATGCGATAGATAAATGAGAGGACAAATGAAATATATATATATATATATATATAATGGAATGGTCTAACTAACAAGACAAAGTATAAAATATATATCTATTTACGTTAGTCGTAAAAACTAGAACGAGTCAACAATAGTGCAGATAAAGCTCTTAGTTACAAGTACCTTATTAAATATCCTATGTCAAATATATTCGAATTGAGGCGGATAATTGGAAAGAATGAATGAATCAAAGAAAGAAAGAAAGTAAGGAGGAAGGCAAAAAAAATCGATTCGAACTAAAAATTACCAAGAGAGAGAGAGAGAGAGAGAGAGAGAGAGAGAGAGATAGATAGAGAGAGATAGAGAGAGACCCTATCCCTCACTCCTCTCTCATTTTGATATTAGACAAGAAATAATTTCTAAGGGGTGGGGTGGGATAGGGGGACGAGATTATTGTCTGGCCTGTAATTGGAGGTACACACAAAAGAATTACGAAAGAAAATGTCGGGTATTCGACAAAGCCTTTTAAACTATAGATTGTAGGACCGGTCGCTGCATTTTCATTCTATTATCTCGTAAATGAAGGATCCTATCCGAACTTAATTAAAATGCAATTACAGGGAACTTCTTAAAAACTATTTCGCCCTAGACTTAAAATCCGCATCGAATGGAAACGTAAAGAGAGAGAGAGAGAGAGAGAGAGAGAGAGAGAGAGAGAGAGAGAGAGGGATAGATTAGATTAATCCAACGGGGAAAGGGGGAGGGAGGTGGTCGTTTCTTCCAAAGAGAAATCTATTTATCGGGGCGCGGGAGGGGGAGGGAACGTTTTTATGAGCCTCGTCAAAATCGAGAAAAGAAAAAGAGAAAAGGAAGAAAAAGCGAAGAAAAAAGAACGAGAGAGAGGGAGAAATGAACCATCGGCATCGTTTTTATCGTCCCCCGTTATTATCTACTCGCGAACGCGCGAGGTGCACATACGGAAAAAGAGAGAGAGAGAGAGCGAAAAGAGAAAAGTAAAATTCGTTTTATATACTCGAAAAAACGTTAAGCGTTCGTTCGTTCGCACACGGCTCGCTCGCTCGATTCTCTCTCGGTTCTTCCGATATACGAAAGAAAGAAGGAAAAAATTGAAGAAAGAAGAGAGAGAGAGAGAGAAGAAAAGAAGTCACGGCGAGTTAATTCGCAGGCAAATTAAGAGGCTGCTCAGAACTGAAAATAGGCGAACGAGGAAAGAGAAAACGGAAAGAGAGAAATGGAGAAAGGAACGCAACGCCCGAGCGAATATGCCGTGCGATGAAAGAATGCTAGTAGAAAAACTTTTCAATTTCGTCGACTCGGAGAATTAAAATGGCTTGCAATCGTCCTCCTCCTCCTCCTCCTCCTCCTCTTCTTCTTCTTCTTCTTCTTCCTCTTCATCTTCCTCTTCCTCTTCCTCTTCTTCTTTCTCCTCCGCCACCTCCGCCACCACCTTTGCCACCACCTCCTCCATCACCTCCTTCTCGTCCTCTCATCCACATCTCCGTCAGGTCTCATCGTACTTCTCTGCTAAGTTCTCCTCCACGAGAAACGTTGAAGACAAGTGCAAACGGGTCGAACGCTCGTTTGGAAAACTAATTTCTCGTTAGATCTGTTCTCTCAGGAAATTGAGATACCTTTTTCTCTTTCTCTATCTCTCTCTCTCTCTCTCTCTCTCTCTCTCTCTCTCTCTCTCTCTCTCTCTCTCTCTTCTAAACCCACGCGAAGAGAGTTCACGAAATTTTTATATACGGCGACATCCAAGAATCGAATTCGCTGATTTAATCCGATCTTTCGTTCTCTACTTTTTCCTTTACCGTACGTTCTATATCCTTGTTCTTGTTTTTCTTTTTTTTTTTTGGTCTTGTCCTTGTTTTATCGAAAAACTTCAGTAATTTCTAATACTTACGTTTGCTCGTAAATGAAGAAAGGAGAAAAGCAAAAAAAAAAGAAAGAGATCACGACGTTATTCTTTATCTTTCCATATATTATAATAACGATTAAAGGATCTCGTAAAAATCAGCTGTTCCATTCTGATCGTTCGCGTTATCATTGGAGTTTAATCAATGAGATTTAAATATTTTTCTCAATCGATTTGTTTCTCTATCTTCCATTATGATTAGAATCCGAATGAAATCCATTCATCTTCTGTTCTTTTTTTTTCCCTCCTTTTGCATCAATTAATCATTCACTTGCGATTAAAATAAGTATATATATATATACACACACTGTACGTTCTCTGTCTTTTCTTTCGAGTTTTACGATTGTGAAAAGAAAGCTGAATAGCTAAAGCATCGTACGAGACTATTTAATTTGTGCCCTTTTTAGTGATCACATATATATATATATATATATATATAGAGAGAGAGAGAGAGAGAGAGAGAGAAGAAAAGAATAAGAGAGAAAGAGAGAAAAAGTGAGGTCAAGAAAGTCGTAAGCTTAAAGTGGACGGTAAATTAAGTGGCTTTCTGTATACTCAAACTAAGCAAGTTCTCTTTCCACATACACATACACTATTCATATACATATGTATATATGTATATATATATATATATATATGTACTAACATTATCACATAATGTACGCTTTTTATGCGAGGTAATGTACGATTATCCACGTAGATTGCGTACATAAAAAAGTTCGACCGAATTAATCTCGCCTTTAAACTATGTTAATGCTTAATGATAAATAAAAGTACGCTCTACACGTAGGTCTACGAAAAAAAAAAAAAAAAAAAAAAAGGAAAAGAAGAAAGAAAGAAAAAAAAAATAAATAAAAATGAGTAACAAAGAAAGTGCAAGGGGGAAAGGAAATTAAGAAACGTTTTTAACAACGAACACGCATACGTAAGTAACGCGTACAACAAAATTCTAAATAATATCATCGTCGGGGTTAGTAAACGCGTACAACAAAATTCTAAGTAATATCATCGTCGAGATTAATTTTATTCGCGATCGATATTATCGTTGTAAATTTGTTTATTATTATGCACGATGTAAATCTTCTTTCATTCCCTCCTTCCCTCTCTTTCACGGTCTATTAAAAAGGAAATGGAACACGAGTCGATCGATATCTCGAAAGTAAGAAGAAGAAGAAGAAGAAATAGAAGAAACGTATTACGTACTCGGGTTAGTTTAAAATTTACGAGAACGGGTAGAAAACGATATGCTAATTGTACGAAGCGGGAGGAGCATCGTTGGTAAATAGCCTGGTCCTCTCGACGCTCGTGGTAAACCGTAAGCGGTTTACATCCTTAACCAGGACCGAATTAAGCTCTTAACGGTGCTCCTTGTGTCTCGCACAGTCCTAGCCCCCTTCCAAGGACAACCCCGTGTTCTAATATAAGCTTTGAAAGGAGTGCTCTACTACCGTCGCGTCTAGAGGTCTACCCCCTCTTGATTATTGTTCCAAGAGAAGGAAAACACAAGCCGTTGAAATGTGAAATTCTCAAATCTACGTACGTACGGAGTAGAGCTTCCTTGTTATGTTAGCTTGCTGCTCTCTCTCTCTCTCTCTCTATCTCACTCCTATCTCCGTCGAATTCTACGGAGCACGCTCTCCCAATTTCTACTACGGCGGAGAACTATCACTCGATTCGTTTAGAAAACAAACAAAAATATATATATATATATATATATATATATATATATATATATATTACGAACTTACGTATACTCGAATTACATGTCGTATTTTGAGAATGAACGTGATTTCTCGACGATCGATCGTTAATCGAGATATAACATAAATCGAGATTGTTGGAATATAAAATCTTGACTCGTTGATTTGAAAGAGATGTTTTTTTATTTATTTATTTATTTATTTATTTATTCCACTATGTCGTTTTATCCCCAAGACGAATCAGTTCGCCTTCTCCTCTATTTACTATGCTATTCTTTACGTGAGAAGAAACGTAAAGTGAAAACGAGAGAAAGATTGAGAGAGAGAGAGAGAGAGAGAGAGAGAGAGAGAGAGAGAGAGTGAGCAAAAGAAAATAGAAGAAGATAAATTTTATGGGATCTTAGGAGAAATAGGCGTTCGACCTCCTCGAAACATTTTTCCCTGCGGCATCGAAACGGTGCGCAACGTCAAACCGGAAACCTAAAATATCACGAAGAACACGGGGAGGCA
>OU426871.1:895000-897500 GCA_911387685.1 Dolichovespula media
TTGAGAGTAGTCGACGATACTAACGAGATTCTCAATACTTTATACGTTCGTGTCTATTTCATTTTCTTCTTTTCTTTTTCTATTTCCTTTCCTTCATTCCTTTTTATTTTCTTTCTTTTTGTTTTTTATTAATCCACATCCCTCTTCCAAATGGACCGAATTTTTTTTTTTTTTCTTCACCAAGGCTCTGTGCGAACAACGAAACCGTGCATTTTCTCCTCAGCACGCGATGAAAACATCGACGAGAATGGGCTCCGCTTTGTATAGACGAAAATTCTGATAGCTTTGAATCTGGGACACGTGTTCTTCTCTCTCTCTCTATATATATATATCCTTTTTTATTTCCTTTTTTATTATCATACCAGTAGGTATACTCTAAATATAAAGGCAGCCAAATATCAGAGTCGCTCGTTTCGTCGATTGTCCGCCTAAGCACGGTACCTCTCGCGATTAGAAATCGTTCCTCGGCCGACCTCCAATGTATTTTTTCTTTTTAGTTTTTTTTTTTTTATCTTATTTTCCATAGAGTTTTGCAATTGGTTCGCAGCTTGATAATCACGTATCTATGTAGAAGAGAAAGAGCAGAGCGTGAAAATTTAAAACATTTATCGCGAGATTCCCTGGCATGAGAAGGAAGAGAGAGAGAGAGAGACAGAGATAGAGAGACAGAAAGAGAGAGAGAGAGAGAGAGAGAGAGAGAGATAGATAGAGACAGAGATAGAGAGACAGAAAGAGAGAGAGAGAGAGAGAGAGAGAGAGAAAAAGAGAGATAGAGAGTTAATTTTTCAACGTTGCTGCACGAGCTTTTCTAACGGGCTCGATAATTTCATCTAGGTAAAATACAAAGGCGAAGCGAATGCGTGACTTATTCGATCTCTCGAAACAAATAAAATAAAAAAAAAAAAAAAAAGGAGAAGGAAGCCACAAAAAACGGTAGACGAGCATCAGGGAGGGACCGTTCCAAAGGTAAAAAGCAATGTCGTGTTATTCGATAAACTCGTTCGACCGTCCGAGATTGTAATTGTAAGATCTTATAGGATTTTCATGTTAAATCCTGCCACCCGGGTAACGTGCTATACGTGATATTTCGAAAAATCGATATGACGCATCTTACACCTATATCGTTGGCGAATAAATAAAAGTAGAAAATGTGTTCCTTATCTCGTTCATCCATTCTTTTCTTATCACTCTCCCCCTACCCACCCCTTCCACCCCCCCCCCCCCCGATTAAAACCTAGTTCCGTATACGTGACATCGATAAATGTCTTATTCCAAGTTATTTAAATTTAAACTGACCCGTTCGTTCTCAATTCGTCCTCATCAATTAATCAAACTAACTATAAATTAAATTCAATTATCTCGACACATCTCGATACACTAATCGGAAATCTTGAAGAGAGAAAATATTTAAGAAATGCAAAATAAAATTAAACTGATCCTCGTTTAAAGAAATAGACAAGAAATGGACGTATGGCCTCGTGGATTGTCCGTATCAAACGAGTAAGGCCAACATACAAGAGGGAGAAAGAGAGAAAGAGAGAGAGAAGAGTTCTTCTTATTTTCGAGTGAGAACGTAACACGTTCATCTTTCCGCTCACGCGTCCAAGCGGACAAATAAACCCCGCGGTTGTGATAATTTGCTGCGCGATCTTATTTTCCGACAATATTTCTTTTCTTTTCTTTTTTTTTTCTTTTAATCCTCCTTCTCCCTTTCGTATTCCTTTCATCTCCGATCTTTCTAATTCCGTCCAACGCCGGAAATATACTATATATATATATATATATATATATATATATATATATATATATATATATATATATATATATCGTATATAAAGTAAGATCTATCGATCGAAGGGCGTATGGTGCCCCATCCCTCCTCTCGATATAATTCCCGATCGTGTCTTTGCTTTTCATCGAGACGCCACGGCACAATGGCTTTCGCACGTTATTCCATTTTATTTTCCACCGGCCTTGTTTTCGATCGAATACAACCATAACATTTCTCACCTTTTCCATTCCATACCCTATATACTCAAATACATCCAGATAGGTGCATATATATATATATATATATGTATATTCGCAACGACTGCATTCCTAATTGCATTCCGATAACCGATTCGCGTATCTCAATTCCGCGAGAGAAATTATGTCCTTAATTGCCCTGGTTCTGATCTTTCTTGTAGTTCCATTTTTATTTTCATTCTCGCGTTTGTTCTTCTTTTTAGTTTATTTTCCTCTTTTCTTTTTTCGTCCCCACCCCCCTCTCTCCACCCTTTTTTTCCCTCCACTTCCATTCATTTTATTAACGATTCCCGGGGGTTAAGTGTCATTCGCATTATTAGCTTTCTGCTTTCCTTTCCATCTAATCTATCCGGGATCAAACGTTTCGTGATTACTAGAAAATATGGTATCGAGAATTTAAATCGTTATCGTCTTTCCGTCCAAAATCGGAGTGGCAGTAGATAAAAAGATATTTGATTAAAATGTCTTTCCA
>OU426871.1:902500-930000 GCA_911387685.1 Dolichovespula media
TCCCTTTCTCTCTCTCTTTCCTATCCCCTTCTCGTCTTTCTTCCCCTTCCCACCCCTCATTTCTATCCTCGACATACGTTTCTCCAAAAGTCAATCGTGTTTTAAACGACGAAGCTGATCCGATTTTCTCTCCTCTTTCTATCGTGGTTGTCGGTCCTTGTATCGTTTCTCTTCTTTTTTCTATTTTCATCCTTTCTTTCTCTCTCTTTCTTTTTTTCTCCCTTTCCTCCTCCTTCCCCGAGATGTCTCGCCCGGCAAACTCGAGGGATTCGATTCGATTCGATTCGATTCTCGATCGATCGAGAATGGGTCTAAAAAGATGGCAATCGTCCGAAATTTCATTTGAAACGCACGTACGTAAGAGCAGCACGCTCGATTTCCACCTACCCTGACGAATATTTCATTTTAAAAGGACGAATATCTCGGGATCGTGGTCGTTCGAGGATACGAGGATAGACAGAGAAAGATAGAGAGAGAGAGAGAGAGAGAGAGAGAGAGAAACTACGACGACCGACTCGACAAAATCGACGCTCGTCGTACAAACTTTCGACGGCTTTCGAGATTTGGCAGCTGTCCCGACGACGAATCAGACGAGCTTTCGAAACGAGTCCGAACGAACTATCTACGTTTCTCTCCCTCTCTCTATGTCTCTCTCTCTCTCTCTCTCTCTCTCCTTCCATACGAATGCTTTCGACCTTTTTTTTCCTTTCTCTCTTTTTTCTTTTTACACAAACATTTTTCTGTCCTTTTTTGTTTTCTTTTCTTTTTTTTTTTTTTTTTTTTTTTTTGACGTTTTAAACTAGATGTTATAAATTCCCCGCAAGTTTTTTCTCCATTCTGTCCAGATGCGATCATCGTTAACCCTTTCGTTCATACGCGATACGTTTGGTTTAGAAATTAAAAGACAAAAAAACAAACAAGCAAAAGAAAAGAATGGAAGGAGAAGGAGAAAAATGTGCGTCACCGAAATAACACTATTTCATTCTTAATTAAACTATATATATATATATATATATATATATATATATATATGAATATATCGTATCTGATCATGTATGTTTGAATAATTATATATTAAACAAATCAATGGGATGGGTTTGTTTAAACAAATGGGGTTTAAAAGGGCACATTGGCGTCTTATTTAATCGATATTTGAATTATAACAACCCCGATGTTATTATATATTCTATACTTGCGTATTCAACGCCATAAACTAAAATCTCGATTATCCTCGTTCTCATTTTTCGAAACGATCGTTAATCGAGCCACGTATTAAACGACGTCTCGATTAAGCGACGTCCAATAAATCAACACTCTCCGCCATTTATCAACATCGCATATCGCTGACGGACATATAGCCGCGAGGTACTAGAACGATTTTTATATTCATGCGATGCAAAATCGGCCGTGCGGGAAAACGGGAAACGGCTTCTTCTTTCCTGCACCTGGTGTACGCGTAGAGAAGATAAAAATTGTTTTTATTAACGGATTCAATAAACTGGATATGTCGTGTTAATGTATTAATAAACCCTTCATTACGATATATATATATATATATATATATATATATATATATATATATATATACATATATATTTATTTCTCGAATAAAAGACAAATTAGAAAACGAAATCGAATCGATTGTAAATAATAACGTGTTAATCATCGAAAGGGATCAATTAAATTTCGCTTCAACATTATATATATATATATATATATATATGTGTGTGTGTGTGTGTATGTGTATGTATACACATATGTAACAAATTCATTCAATTTACTGTTACGAATTATAGATATCGAATAATAATAATAATAATAAAAAAAAACGTTTAATCCCATTTCTTGCGATTCTTATTGAATTGTAAAATAAAAGTAATATATAATACATTGAAATTTCTTTCATAGCACATATTCGATATCGTTCAAAACTCTTGTCCATCTTTTTCATGTAATAGTAGGAATCTAGAGAGAAATAGAGAGAGAGAGAGAGAGAGAGAGGAGAGAGAAACAAAGAGAAATAGAGAAAGAGAGTAAACGTTATCTTATAGAGACCGTAAGAAATTACAATTAAATGCTTAATGAAAAGGAAACAGCTTTTTGTTCTATTTAAAAATTCACGACGCTCGTATAATTGTTAGACAAGATGATAAATAATAATAATAATAATAATAATAATAATAATGAAGATTTTCAAGAAATCGCGTAAGAATCAAATGGTTCGCCATTATCGTCTACTATCAATTACCATGAAGATACACGCCATTATCTATGTAACCTATACCTATTTACTTATTCCAAGAGTAAAACGCGTTATCACGTACGATTTCATACAGAGAGAAGTATTCGATAGGAATATCAATGGATTCGTGTATAGCTCGTTCGACTAAGTTAATACGCGATTGCCGTGTTTCTTACCCATTTCTCTTTACGAAGTAAACCAGCTCGGAAATTAACTTGGAATGATTAATTACCGGGTAATTTATTTTCGAGAGATTAAAACGGCAATGCTCTATCTTTCTCTCTCTCTCTCTCTCTCTCTCTCTCGCGCGCGCGTGTATTCTCGTTTATTGCCAAAGAAATTCGTCGTATCTTTTCGAACATTTTCTTCTTTTCATTTCTTTTCTTCAAATTTACGATTCTAAATCTATCACGCATCATAATTTTTGTAAATTCTTTTCGAAAAGTCGATGTCATCGTATTATATATCGCGAACATCGAGTAAAGGGAATTTGTGAGAGCCGAAGGATGGTCTCTCTCTCTCTCTCTCTCTCTTTCTCTATCATCGCGCGAGCGCACTCTCGCGTTTTATGGAAGATAATCGGTGCTTGAAATTCGAGAGCTCGGGCCAATGGTGTTCGTCTAACGGCGTTGGCACGCTTTGCACATACGACAAGCCGAGATGATATCGATCGTAACGCTTTCAAGATCGTTATACCGTTCTAACGTTTCTACGAGTTTACGAGGCGGACACATAGCTACTAGTAAATATTAATCCTTCGTATTCTGAACGGCGACGGTGTGTGTATTGCCTCGATGCATCCCATTCAACTTCTCTTAGGACAGTTATATATTAGTTTATTTATTCTCTATCTATATTTATCGTCTCGAGCCATTATGTGAAATATGTCGTTGTTCTTGTTAATAATAATAATAATAATAATAATAATAATAATAATAATAATAATAATAATAATAATAGTAACAACATATCTAGATCGAATTAAACGTTAAAACAAATCATTTTACGATAGTTTCAATGGATTTCTACACGCGTTTAGTTGCAAAGATATAAACTATCTTCAAAGATAAACGTCATCCGATACCCACGAGATTTCAACGGCGAAGACGGTCTAAGTACTTAACCTAACGAATTTTCCTATGGGGAATCGGTCGTAACTCGTTTCTAACTAAATTTAAAACCGATACCATTGCAAAGGTACCTCCTACTGGTGAAACTCACTCTCTCTCTCTCTCTCTCTCCCCTCTCTCTAAGCCGCACAAAGTTACACTTAATTTTCTAACGTCAAGTTTCTAAATGTATCTTGCAAGGGTAAATACTCCGTCCTACGTTAGCTCGTTTTCCTAAGGCATACACAAGCAGCAAGGCTTCGCAATCAAGGCTGTCAATTTGGGTTAGGTCGCAAGCATGATAGGAGAATGCCATTCCATATCTCTCCATCGGGTATGAGTAGAACGCATCGATGGCTATCGATGAGATTAATCAGGATCGTTGCCTACGTATTTCATTGATTATCAACGACAAAACCATTTCTAATTGGTTATCAAACAAATTTTATCTCGGATCGTAAATATAACGAGAGAGAGAGGGAGAGAGAGAGAGAGAGAGAGAGAGAGAGAGAATGAAAAGAAAAAAATTATGATGCTCTTAATACTAATTATCTTTCCCATGGACAACAAACGAGCTTAAAAGCTCGCGTACTAGGAGTAACAAAATTGGCGTTCAGCCACCCACGTAATTTGAGACACGCTCGGTTTACGATACGAACTAACGCGCGGCGAGGCTATCTTCGACACCTAATAATAATTACTATGCATTAGATAGACTCGACTCGTTCGATCAAACGACGATATTCGTTTCGTAACCAGAATTTCGTATCCGAACATTTTCGTTAACGTTTCCCCTCGAAGATATCGTTTTAGAATTTAATCCGATCCATTTTGTCCCTCCAATTTTCTCTCCTTCTTTTTTTCTCTCTCTCTCTCTCTCTCTTTCTCTTTCTCTTTCTCTTTATTCGAAACGCGTTAGAATTAAAAACGGGTGAAAAGAGGATTTTTGCAAAATGCAACGAAACATTAATGCAGCCTTTCGCCCGGTAGTACTTGCGTCACATTAGATTTCGATATATATCGCAAGTATTACCGACCCAGGTCTCACCACGTGGAGGTAGCTGCATCTGGAGACCCAAAGAGACTCATTAAAAATGGCCGTTAAAAACTGCTGTGAACCAAAGATTTTTTATTCTGCCTTTACATCGTTATTACTATAATATCAAATAATATTTCGTTCGCGTTCCATGGGTTTTTTTTTTTTTTTGGGAAGGAACATAAAAAATCGATCGGTGTACAACGACTTTGAATTGTCTCAATCGAAAAGTAAACAAAGTTAAACGAAAAGTAAGATAGTTTCGTCCTTTCAAAATCTAAACTAGTATATGTGTGTGTGTGTGTGTGCTTCCAATACGTTCGACTTAAAATCAATACCATTGCATTATATATTTCTCATATACTACGTTTGATTAACCTTTCGTCCTCGACACGATCGAGCGATCCAAGGGATTGAAAAATTCACTTACTACTTAAGAAGTTCTACGATGGCCTCGAAACACTCGTCCGCTATTTAGGTCGAAATTGAGTGGCGAATGGCTCCTTGGGTGATTCAAAATGAGAGATAGGTCGACGTCGACTTTGCTTCGAAAATCCTCCTCGTTTATGCACTCACGCTAATACGCGATAGTTATTTTGTTTTTAAACGGACGGTCGTGTTCAAGTTAATTCGCGAAAATCTCTACTGTCTCTTTCAAATACGCCCTGTAAGACCGTAAAAAAGAACAAAGAAAAGAAAAGAGCAAAATACTTTGCTAACAAACACTGACTCTAACGACTGCATTATTTGCAAAATATTCCATGTGTTTTATATTAAAAATATACTTGGTATCACGAGTCTTCGTTGTTACACGACGAACGTCCCGGCTCGAAATGACGAAGAACGTATGGGAAGTGTAACCTTCGATGTTTACTCGTCGGAATGCTACAAGAAACTAACACGGTAAACTTCAAAGTCAGTCGAAGGTCTGTTATTGTTGATATTGCGCGCAGTCAAAGACCGAGAGATCCAAATTTGTACAATATTGAATCATATAAATTCGTTTTACGAGTTATAAAATATTTAACTAAATGTATTGGCGTTTAAACAATGGCCGATTATAATACGTCAATATTATTAATTATTTAAATGATTGATAGTAAAATCATTGAAAGTACGAATTAGTTGAACTATCACGTTTTAAAGTTTGCACGTAGGAATACGAAAGAAAACTTTTTCGATGGAACAGTCAAAGTCAATCAAATGTTGGCTTTTTTTTGTTCTTTTTTTTTTTTTTTTTGATTCATATCAGACGAGGAGATAGATTTCCGAGTTTAATTTAATATTTCGATACGGGTTAAATTTTAAAGTTATTTCATATTTAACGCGCGTTACGAGTCATGTAACGTTCGCGCCTATGTTAACTATTGTTTATATATTAGTATATTATAAAATCGAGTACGTTGTACATTGTTTAAATAATTAAAACGTTTGCGAAAATATAAATTATTTAAGCTTAACCGTAGGGAATGAGAAAATGTCGCGTTATTTGTTCGTCGGAATGTTGAATAATACTTACTCGATAACTATCAAAGTCGATCGAGCGTTCGTATTTATCGATGTTATAACGGATGCAACAACTTCAAGTACGGAATTTATTATATGTATATGGATCAAGGTGTTAAAATTAAATTTATTTTATATCATTTAACGTATGTGTTACGGTCCTGTTGTCATTTGTAAATAACACGTACCATTGTTTAAAACATTAGTTAATCCTATACCGCGTTACCGCATATAAACTTGATATTATTTTAAATAAATTTAATATAATCGAAAGTATTAATTGTTTAAGCGTACGAGCATAAACGGCGACGATTGGAACGTACAGTGGTTGGAATATGAAAGATGACTAACTCTCGACTGCTATTAAAATCATATGTTCGTTAATTATTGCTTTTAAATTAAACAAGTATAGATAGATCGAAAGCTACCTTATCACAAAAGTAAGAATGACAAATGTATATATATATATATATATATATACATATAAAAAACAGAAAAGAAAAAAAAACGTAAGTATAGTATAATATATACCTGTAATATAATATTAGTACCTTAAGGTTTAACACGACGCTCTCGATACTCGGCTATATTTAACGCTTCTATTTGCGTAAAGTGCTCTCACCCACACGTAGGAAGGAGTATATCGATCTATCAAAGAGTACTATCGCGTCGATAGGACTGAAAGCGAAAGTCCATCTATTCGAGAGACTCTAACGAAATTTTAACGCCCAGAAGTCTTTTTATAGTGGCACATAAGAGAGACATGAGAGATACATACATATACATATATATATAAAGGTATCTAAGTAGAAAATATATTGAAGTACATACATCGCTTTGGTTTTTCATGCTGAATCTGACCATGTTAATCTACCGGGTAGCATGTTTCGAATGATTTAAGTAGTCCGATACTGGTAGATGTTGGAATAGTCGAGGGAGACCAGAACTTGAATATGGTGGCTGATGAGGCGGGTAGGCGGGGAGGGTAAGAGTACGAAAATATCCATTGGCCTGTAGCCAACTTGCTCTGCCCGTTTCGCAGACCAACTCGCACCCTTTTCGCTTACGTACATATCTTCCAGGTATTTATGGAACCTCCTTCGCAGATTTATTGGTATCGGAGTTTGTGTCTATATCGACTTCCCACTTTAATAATACGTTCATATATTAATCTATTTCAAATATATATTAAATATTTTTAATTTATTGGGTATCCGACGATATTGCACGAGAGTGCGTCATCTTTTTCAAATAAGAAATGAAGGATTAGAAATATCAAATTATATCGTTCCAATTAAATATCCAATACGTAGAATAGTTTCTTAAGAACGATCGATCGATATACGGATACTCTTTCGCTGATATTTTCTCTTTCTTTCTTTCTTTCTTTTTTTCTTATTTTTATAAACGCGCGCGCGCGTGCGCGCGTGTAATATTGTTCGTCGTTTGTGAATGTTTTGAAAATTTGTAGAAAAAGAATTTCTGGATGAGCCACCCTGTATACATTTCCATCCACCAAGAGTTCATATCGAAACTTCACAGCGTTCCGTCTTCGTTACACCAACGACAGGCGACATCCACGCTGCGACCCTCTTCCATCGGCCCGATATTTACGACATGAAATTTGCAAAATCGATCTCGGCTTTTCCTACCGTCCACAAACTGGCGTCTCATTTTTTTCGCTTGTTCCCTTTTCTTTTTTATTTATTTATTTACTTCTTCTTTTCAAAAATATACAATCATCCCCTTTCTCGGCCTAGTTTTGATACGAGATAATAAAGCTTTGAGAATGATTGAGCCCCCTCTCTCTTTCTCTCTCATTGAAATTAATACATCCAAAACGATTGTATATTCAGCAATTTTGATGAAATAGGATGGCTCTTTGTCTTTCAAATTTGCTATGAAATTCGTCGTATAATCGTCCGTTTTAACCACTCGAAATATTTTAATATGGATACATTGATATGGGAAGAAGATATGTATATATCTAATGAAATGATAGAAAAATCCATTAAATATATTCAATGTTTTAGATAACAAAAATAAATTTTAATGAGTTTTCTCCGAGGAGAATTTATTTTAATTCGATTATATAAAATCAAATGCGAAATGGTAAAATGCGTTCGTGTCTGATTATTAACAAAACGATGAAAATAATAACGCGGCGTTTATTGTCTGGTATTGTCGAAGGCGAGTACGATGATGAATATCCGCGGTCGTCTATTAAAAAGTTCAAAACGATTAACAATAAACTCTCCGCGTGCCACAGCAACGATGCGGAATGAGCATCGGACAATGCGCGCTGCCGGCCAATTCGTTTCCGCGGCATAATGTCGTGGATTTTGTAACGACGACGTAACAATGTGCAATTTCTGCCGGAAATAAATAACTCTACCGTGCCGGACACGATGGAAACCGATTCGGCGAATAATCGTCCGCGATGTTTTTTCGAACGAACGAGAGATGACATTTTTCTCTCTCGATTCGTTCGAAGGAAATGCTTGAAATCGATTACATTTACCAATTCGTTGGCAATTAGTAAAACGATTTACTTTCTCTATCTTCCTTTCTTTTTTTTTTTTTTTATTTTCTTTTCTCCCACATGTCTACATTTCGTCGTTCCATCTCGAATAAATCATTTATGACAATCGTCTCGTAAATTTACGCTATATCGTCCGAATTATTTTTCTTTCAATGAATTCGTTTATACTTACTCGTTATCACCGTTTATTACACAACAACGATCGTTCGTCGTTACGCACGACGGCAAGTAAATTTAATAGCAATATCCAGTTGTGCTAGTCACTTTTTCTTTGCTAACGAATACAGAAGAGTGACCACAAAATTAAAAATTAAAACTCTACGAGAAGTGACGGCATATACGTTTCAGACGAAAATCCACTACTGGCGTCTCGAAATAAACGGACGTAAAGAGAGAGCTTTTAAACGATATCACAGGTTTTTCCTTTTTTGGCTTTCACATTAATAAACAACGTTCTTTTCGTTCTCCCTTCTCGCAGATCCTCGACTTTTCATACCGATCTATTTTTTAATCCTACAAGTTTATTATATGTTAGTCCAAGTGAAACGTTTATTTCGAATTTATCGGACTACCACGACGGAAAAGTTTATACGCGATTATTAATTTCGCATCCCGAACGAGCAAATATTTATATCAATTTGGTAAAAATGTTGCGTTTTATTTCGAAGCGAGAAAGCTCATATCAAAATCTTAACCCAATTAATAATGTTACTGATAATTCTATTTTATGGAATAACAATTAAACCGGCATTATACGTATTTACTTATTACATGCATTTACACCTCCACGTAATTGCGGACAAAAATTAAAATACAATTCGTTACATATTTTTCCGCTCGTAAAATCTTTTTAATCGTTGATCGACATCGATTCCTTTCGATGGCCTCTCGACTATTATATATATATATATATATGAAATATTTTATTTACGATCGAACGTTGAAATATCAAATACCCGGCTTTTTTTCTTTTTCTCTTATGGAGAAGGCGATTTTCTTTTTAAAAATTGTCCTCGAGATATATCTAAATGTTATATAACGCGAAACGAACAATATAGAATACAAATTTGAAATACATTAAAACATGAGATTCCGAAGATACATTTTCAAAATTGATTAATCGTTTTAAGAATCGATCGAGAATATCTCGAGAAGTTTTCCACGGCCGATGTATCACCATCGCCATCCTTGTTGATTTAAGAATCCTATACGTCAAGTACGTGATAAGTAACGTTATCGATCGCATTCCATTAACCTTATTTAACGTAAACGACGAGGTTCGCGCATTAACGTAATAATCCTATCTCGGTATACTCGTGCACGATTTATCGATAAACAAAATAAGCACGCTAGCGGACGACAGACGTCGTCAAAAATAAATCCCCGCAAAGTAGCCACCGTATTTTCATATAATAGCCGCGTATTTTCATTGACTCGTTGAGATGTTTCATGAAAATAAAAAGATAAAAAAACAAAAAAAAAATAATAATAATAATAATAATATCCGATTAATTAACGTGATCCTGGAAAAGGTCTATTATCCGCGTTCTAAGAATCAATTGTTGTTTTCTTTATTTCCTTCTTCTTGTTTTTCTTACCCCTTACGTACGTACAAAAAAGCAACGAAACGGGCGAAAAATAAATGAGAGAGAGAGAGAGAGAGAGAGAGAGAGAGAGAGAGAATAGTCGAATCAACCTGCTCGTCGCAGCTCGTTCGTACTATACGGAAACCCAGAGTAGATGTCACGCGATTCCGCAATCATGCGAGCCCGGAGTAACATGCACCCAAGTCCTTATCAACGTTGGCAAAGTGAAATTATTCTACGTAAGGCACCGTCCTCTCGTTTCGATAGAACTTACCCTTTGGGGAGTCTTTCCATAGAGAAATGGGCAGCGAAGTGGAGCGCAATCGAAAGGGTGTTAAAGCGGGGATAAAAATTCCACCAGACTTTTCGATCGCGCTTAAATAAAATAATAATCACAGGAAATTACGTGGTCGTTGATAACCAAATCGATTCTACATAAATTCTAACATTTCATAATATAATATGTATATATAAGTCCCTTAAATATTACCCAAAGAATGCACGTAAAAAAAAAAAAAAAAAATGTTTCGACGAGGAAGTAGAAAAAAAAGAAGAGAAAAGTTGATATTTATTCGACGCTCGGATAAACGAAAAAATTACGAAAACACTTTCCAAAGTTTATGTTGCATGGATCGATCGTTTTGTTCTCTCCTTTCTTTTTCTTCTCTTTTCTTTTCCGTTGTTTTTTTCTTTTTGTTTTCTTTTTTGTTTTCTTTTTTATAGTCGAAAGCTACGAAGTCGTATTTATATTTATCGAATAACGAGGGAGGAGTGCATGTATGGTGGCTCGATATCCATAGAGGGTGTACCAACGAGGTGTACGCTCGCAAGAGACGTTAAACTTTGACGGATAATGATTGTAGAGGCGTGGGGTGGGTTTCTCTTTGCCGTATTTCGTCGTATCGCCCGTAATTTATGACGAAATTGTGGCCGCGCTCGGCCGTAAATCTACTTCGTCTGGTTCGAGTTCGAATGCACGTGTCGGGCCACGCAGACGCGAGTTTCTACGACGACGACGACGACGACGACGGCGCGCGATGAGAATAAAGTATTGTCTTTAAAAAGGAACCGAAGAAAGTAAGGAAAGAAATTAAAATGGAAAAGAAAAAAAAAGGTAGACAACAAATTTCCCTTATTTATCGTTCGACGATGAACGGTCGTTCGTACGAATCGAAGGAATAAATTATAAATACATCTCGATCTGTGTATCTCGGGTGTCCCGTGAAAAGCAAACAAAAGTGTTAAAAAAAAAAAAAAAACAAATAAACTTTTTATTAACTTTCCTCAACGATTTCCCCCGCGGTCAAAAGGAAGGCGCTAAACGTTTACGGTCGATCTCGATGAACGACGGCGTACGATAGAAAGGGGAAAGAAAAAGGAATAGAAGGAAAGAAGGAAGAAAGAAAAAAAAAAAAAGAAAGGAAGGACAAGAGGAAAAGAGAGAAAAAGAAGGGAAACAGATGGGGGAGGGGATGGGGAACGGGGTGGGGCCGGGAAAATGCACGAGTTGTACGATAAACGAACGAGCTCGCGATTGGGTTATCGGAAATGTTTCGATAGTGTAACAACGTGCCTCTGGGAATCGATAAGTCGCTATTAAAGTTCTTCATTTATTGCTACCACCAGGGTCGTCGTTGTAATTAAAGTTGTTTCAAGTTAATCGTCACTATTTTTTTCCCTTTTATTTTTACTTTTTTTATTAGCCTTTATCATCATCATCATCATCATCATCATCATCATCATCATCATCATCATCATTATTATTATACCGTTCTCCCTTGATTTATTTTCTCGTTTTGCGAAGCTAAAATTTAAAGTAAGGTCGTAAAAATTTGTCGATATTCCGATCACGACGCATTCAAAAATATTGTCGAGGCAGCCTTTCGTCACTTAAAATCTACCATCGCTATTCCCTTTGCTATTACTATTGCTGTTACTACTGTTTCCTCCCTCTCTCTCTCTCTCTCTCTCTCTCTCTCTCTCTCTCTCTCTCTCTCACACACACACACACACACACACGCACACAGACACACATGAGCGAGCACGCACACAACTCCTTTTTCTTACGCTTCGTCGTCTTAGCGGTTTTCATCGTCGTCGGCCCTGTCTTCTCCCGCCCATTTAATTTGTCACCGTGGGTCTATTCAAAGTACGGCAAACTCGGCTGGCCGCCTTTTATCGGGATTACTCGAGAACGACGACGAAGACGACGATGAGAACGACGAAGACGACGACGAAGACGACGACGAAGACGACGACAACGAGGCGGAGGAGAACGATAACGATATTCTCACTTCCGCCAACACTTCCAGTCAAATATTCCAAGTTCTGTCTTTCTCTGCTTTCTTAAAATGGATAAGAGCGAAAGAAAAAAAGAAAAAAAAGAGAGACAGAAAGAGAGAGAGAGAGAGAGAGAGAGAGAGAGAGAGAGAGAGAGAGAGAGAGACTCGATTGATTTCTAAAGAGGAACGATTTATTAACGTCTCTTCTTGTAAATCACTCGTGATTCCAATTTTTTACTCGATTATTGAATTATTTTTGACGATTTGAATGGAAGAAAAATGACAAAGGGAATGAGAAAGGAAAAAATAAATCTCGATTATACTTACGGATGAATTTTATTCGTTCTAATAATTTTTTACATCACCCTGGCCCTATCCAATTATTATTATCTACGGAATCGTAATATTCTATTCATTCGTTCGTTTTATTATGATATACATATATCGAGGTACGATTAGACGGAAACGAAAAAATATATTTACATAAAAAAGGAAGGATTGGAGAGAAAAGAAGAAAAAAAAAATGTAAACGCAGAAAATAATTCGCGAGTAAAAGTTTTTTGTTTTGTTTTCTTTTTTTGTTTTCACGTGGAAAGAAAATTAATCGTACAGGATCGTAACCCGTGGCACGAAATGGGGAGGTGGGAGTTGGGGGTGAGGGAGGAAAGTCGATTGTTGAAGTACGATCGCGTAGGTATTCCTTAACAAGAGTGTAATTTTTGTTTTGTTTTGTTTTATTTTTCAGTCATTAGGCGATCGCAATCGCGCTAACCATTGTGATTAGGCGTCGTGGCTAAGCTCACGTGCCCGACTCGTTACACGTCTTCGAACCAGAAGAAAATAACAGAAAAGGGAGCTTTTAAATGGCGTCGTTAAAACGTAGCTACTTGACGAACAAGAATACGAATTCTTTCTATCGCATTAGTTTCTTTTACTATTCGTGATCGAACGAGCTCGAAAAAAGATAAAATACGATCATGATAAGACTGATCCTTCCGCGAATTCACGTTAAACTATTTCCGCTCATACGTGAGATTTTCCCTCCCATAGATCGATTCGTACGAATTAAATAATACCGATTTAATAATTCCAAGATAAGAATCGATTGCCAATTAAAAATATATCAAAGATCGTAGATAATATTTAACATTAATACGATGATCGAAGATACGATATTACGAAGATGGAAGATCGATGATTGTTAATTTAAAATTCGAAATATTTCATACGTCGTATCGTGCTTCATTCGTGGACATCATTATTAATTTGATTTTATCAGTATTTTGCATAAATATATATGTATATATATATATATATATATATATATATATATATAAATATGTATATGTATATGTATACATAATTCAGAGATCGAAGATACAACGTACGAATATAAGGATTGATTGTTAATACAAAATATGAAATATTTCATCTATTTGTCATGTTTATAGCGTTACGTTTAATTTAATCATGTCGACATTTTGTAAAATAGAGAGAAGAAAAAAAAAAGGAAGAAAATTCGACGAATTAAGTATATAAAGCACAACGTTGAAATGAAAAGATTTGTTTTCAAAGAAGACTCGACAAATTTCTAATTATTTTAACGACAAAAGGGAGAGCGAGAGAGAGAGAGAGAGAGAGAGAGAGAGAGAGAGAGAGAGAGAGAGAGAGAGAGAGAGTGCAAGTGCATTAATTAATAAAATTTTTTTACGACGGAAAAACAAAAACAAAAACAAAACAAGATGAAAAAATGGTGCGTTTCGTTCTTCGCTCTGAAAGCTCTCGGTTCCCATGGCTTATTCCAAGGCCGGCGGGCAATGGAAAGGAGACGACGCTGGCCGCTTTGTTCTATACGCTCGGAAATTGGCTTTTTTGTGAGCTATTGTTATAAAATTTAGGAACGCGTTTAAAACGCGAGGCAACGTACGTTGGGTCGCTTGGAAAAATAAAAATGCCTTTGATATAATATCTCACACACCGAGAGAGAGAGAGAGAGAAAATAAGAGATACGAAGAGTCATAATTTTTACTCTCACATCCCTTCAGCTACTCATCTTCTGATAGCGAATTGAAAATTAATGAATGGAGAGAAAGAGAGAGAGAGAGAGAGAGAGAGAGAGTAGGGATTGGAGGGAATGATTAAAAAAAAAAATCGAAGAAACTTCAAAGAGCCATTGAAATCAACGTGGATATGAGAGAGAGAGAGAGAGAGAGAGAGAGAGAGAGAGAGAGGGAGAGAGAGAGGAAGATTAAGAAGAAAAACGAAAAAAGTTACAAGCTATGAACGGCTATGACGTTTAAGCACGTTTCCTTTAAATCTTACTTCTCTCTCTCTCTCTCTCTCTCTTTCTCTTTTTCTTTCACACACACACACGCACACGCGTGTAATGATCCAAAGATCGTGACGAGATCTTCCCGGTACAGTGGGAACGGGGAAAAGAAAAAAGGAAGGAAGGAAAGTAGAAAAAAAATGAAAGAATTTGTAACTTTCCAATCCTGAAACGTTTTAAACTCTGAAATTATCATCGAATAACGCAAGCACACATTTCCAACGATTCGATATTAGAATGTCATAGACTTTATAACGGGATAATCAATCGATTATACCTATATTGTCAATTTTGATGAAATTGTTAGAAAAAAAAAAAAAAGGAAAAAAGCTAAAGGTGGTATCTATTACATCTCTCTCTCTCTCTCTCTCTCGAATGGAGGACAAAATCACGTAGCAGTCTCGATGGATGTAGAATATTCCAAGGACGTCTTTACGTCCATTGCAGAATCGCTTTTCAACGGATAGAGAACCAATAGGGAGAGAGAGAGAGAGAGAGAGAGAGAGAGAGAGAGAGAGAGAGAGAGAGAAATAGGAAGAGAGGACAGGAGGAGAGAGGGGTGGGGTGCACGTACGCGATCGTGGGCGAAATCGATTATCGCGTAAAGTGGTTACGCAGAAAGCGATACGAACTCTCTCCTATCCGCTAGAGAAAGAAAGAAATAAAGAAAGAAAGAAAAAGAGAAAGAGAGAGAGAGAGAGAGAATGGAATCGGTTGCTCCTCGGAAATGTCGAGAGAATTTTCTCGGTGGCCGGGCTTTCACGAGGACACAGAAGTGGCTCGATAAAAGCGACCGGATCTCACCTAGCGCGCCATCCTCCCCCCGGAAATGCCGATGGTCAAAGCGTACGAGCTTATATACGCGGCTTCGTAATGTTCCTTTACCTTACCCTTTACCAATAAGACGACCCACCCCCTCTCCTATACTCCTATCCCGTCCCCCGACCCGACCCGACCCGATCCGATCCGACCTTCTCTCTTTCTTCTCTTTTCTCTTTCACGAGGCCCGAATCTTACTTCCTTCTTACTTCCTTCCTTTACTTCCTCTTACTTCCTTTCTTCCTTCCTCCCTTTCTTCTTTTCTTCTCTCCTCAATTTCTCTCGATATTGGCTAAGAACGAGGGAACGTGCCAAGGTACTATGGTTTGTACTATCGATCGATCAATTCTTACGACGATCGAGGTCGATCTATATCGTCGATAACGGACAGAAAAGACGTCCTTCGCGTCTTCTTCTTCTTCTTATTCTTCTTCCACTTCTTCCCCTTCTTCATCTTCTTAAACTTTTTCTTTGTCTTTTTCTTCTTATTCTTCGTTCCAAAGGAATATATCTGTTCGACGAGAAATGATCTTCCAAAAGGAAAGAAATAAAGTAAGAAAGAAAGGATGGAGTAAGGTTGTTACCACACAACCGCAAAGACTTACGTCCTAAGATAAGAAAGAAACTTTGCGAATGCACGCCTCTGATAGGTCCTTCGATCTTTCAGAAGCCAACTCGAAATCGATCGGAAAGTCTCTCGTAACCCGTCCGTCGGATTACCTTGAACAATCTCTTTCTCTCTCTCTCTCTCTCTCTCTCTCTCTCTCTCGCTCTCATCTGGAAGAGCACAGCAATTTCGAGAGATAGGAGGAAAAATCACAAAGTAGAGATCTTCGCGTTTTACTACATCGGAAAATGGCGTGCTTTGCATTTGTACCTGGTTGCAATTTGGATCGTTCAGGATGGGCCTCCGGTAAAAGAGGCAAGTCCTCGCCTTGACCTTCTTAAAAAAAGAAGGAGGAAGAGAAAGAAAAAGAGGAAGAAAAAGAAGAAGAAGAAGAAGAAAGAGAAGGAGAAAAAGAAGAAGGAAATCGTAGGAAATCGCGAAGGAGAGATAGAGGAACGGAAATCGCGTGCGAACTATGCCAGATGGTAACAAAGATATATATATATATATATATATATATATATATATATATATATATATATATATTTTATACCAGAGAGAAAGACAGTACCTTGGAAAAGTCCTTTAAGAGAAGAAGTTCGCACGACCCTAAGCAAAAGGCCAAACGCGCGAAACGAAACTTCGAAAGACCCTAGGCGGATTACCCTTCAGACGTCGAATAAGATCGAAAAGACGTGAGCGACCGTCTGAATTTTCTTCGGCGTTGATAATACTCGGGATATATCCACCGGAAAAAAAAAAGAGCCACCGAGAAATATTCTCTCTTTACTTTTTTACGTATATATAAATATATATATATATATATATATATATATATATATATAAATATATATATATATATATATATATGTATATCTTGTTTTTATTTATTTATCTTTTATCAGAATATATTCAAGATTTTACGAGATACGAACGTAAACATATTTTTAGGATAATCCTCTTCCCATTAGTTTCTATCGTATTCGTTAAAAAAGATAAAGTAGATGCGTATGTACGCTTGTATACGTCTATCGTGTTCCTATATATATATATATATATATATATCACTAAAATGCACATAATACGGTCAACTTATAAATAAATAAATTTCATTTATTTCACTATCCGAATATCTCTAAGCAGGCGTGTAAAATATAAATTAAAATTTCTGCTCATTCGGAAACCCTACGAAACGATTCCTTTGCCTCACGAAATACACGGTTACATATATAATATAATATATCATATATGTACGTATGTATGTATGTACGTATGTACGTACGCATGCAGGTACGTGTGTATGTACATCATAATACGAACGAGTTACAGAAATTCTCTGACGAATTATTTTAATGAGACAACCTACGCTTTTGACACATTCGCGGGAGATATGTTAACGAGCTGCTCGTTTACCTTTCCCTACGCGTATATGTGCGCGCGTGCGACTGATCTTTTTCCTAATTTTTTTTTTTCCATTTTTTTCTATTTTATTTTTTCTTCCTCTTTCTTTTTTTTCTTCTTTCTACTTTGTCCATTAAAACAGGCGCATACGAAGATCCGAAGAACGTAACACCCGGTGGACCAAATATCGTGAAATATAAAATGGTAAAGTCTCTATATGAGGATACAATATGGATAGTATAACCTAATGGGAGTTTTCGTTTTAGCAACGATAGCATACGTGGATGATTAAAGGTAGAAAAGAGTGAGGGACGGTTGCCTTCCGGTATGCATTGTTAAAGATAATAGTTGAACTTTTTTTGTCTTTCGTTCCTTCTTTTTTGTTTGCTTTTTTTTTATACATATAGATATATACACATATATATATATATACACACATAAAATGCCACATAAGCGGGTAGCTTTATTTAGCAAAGCCATTATTTCGTTCCGAACTTGGAACAGAGCGTGTTAATAAATAAAATGAAAGTCCCAAAGCATACGGTGCCGACGTTTATGCTACTTCAACTTGTTAACAGAAACAAGACCAAAAAGAAGAGGAAAAAAAAAATGTCGAAGACTTATACGACCCTTACAAAAGATCACGTATAACCATTGAATCCGATCTAAATTCCAATGTTTGTCAGCTCTCGGACCGGAGTACGGTATCAAGTTCCTCGTATATTTTTCAAGAAAACCCTATAAGCCGCTTTTACAGCGAGACTTTCGGTAGGCGAGAACAAACAGTTTCGCCTGGCGTATAAATATCTTGCGCAACGCGTATAACCGAGGTTCTTAACCTCACTCCTTACCCCTGGCTACTTTCCAAAATGATGATTTTTCATGGAAACCCCCAACTTTTTCCATCTCCGAGACCGTCTGACCAGACAGACCAGACAGTTTTCAAAGTTACATACGAAGAAACGAAAGAAACGAAAGAAAGAAAAGTCGGATTGGATATTCCCCCTTTGGTAGAAGAAAGATTTCGATGGTCTTAGCTCGAGAATCGTTGAATTTTTATAGGAATCTTCGAGATCTCGTTTGATTTTATAACGCCTTTGCATCGTCTCGATGACGGGGACGAGGACGAGGACGAGGACGAGGACGAGGACGAGGACGAGGACCATAACGACGACTACGAGAACGTGCTAGAGAATCAATGCGTCTTCTTTTATCTATGCCATGTGCGTCCGTCCCCGCGTCCTCGGTATACGTATCTATCTGTGTATTTACGTATGGGTCAGAGTAAGGTCAGAGAAGAAGGAAAACAACGCATAAATAAAAGACGAAGTAAAAAAGGCGAGAAGCAGAGGGAGCGCATATTTTTCCATCGGGAAGGAAGAGGAAAAGGGGAAGGGGAAGGGGAAGAGTAGAAAAGAGTAGAGTAGAGTAGAGTAGAGTAGAGTAGAGTAGAGAAGTGAAGAGAAAACTGAGAGTCGTCTTTGTTGTTTTTTTTTATCGAATACGTTCCCTCTTTACCGTTCCAAGAAGCGGGAAGCCGATCGTTTGGGCCTCGAATGCATGAGCCGTCCTATGAGCGGAGAAAAAGATAGAAAAATTCCTCCGAGGGAAATATGGATCGGTTGGGAGGAAGAGAAGGAAAAGGGTAGAAGGAAAGAAGGAAGGAAGGAAGGAAGGAAGGAAGGAAGAAAGGGAGAGAAAGATAGAGAGACGATAAAATGAAAAACGTTTCAGAGAGGGAGAGAGAGTGGAACGAGCATCGCCCTTACATCGGAGGATCGTCGATGGATCCATGCGGTTGTTACGAGCACGGAAAATGATTTTCCAATAAACAACCTAGCATCTAGTAAAATCTTTTTCGATCGTCGCATGGTAATAATAAAGAGGATAAAAACGAGAGAGAGAGAGAGAGAGAGAAGTATATGTAAGTATTTACTTGTCTTCGGTGCCAATATAAATCTATATTAAAAGGCAGTCTATTGTATTTTTCTATCGTTAAGATATTAATAAAAAGCAAAAAAAAGAAAAAGGAAGATAAAAGGAACGTTAACGTCGACTTATCTATTTATTTATCTAATATATAAAATAATTCTTATGTTTAATCGTTTAAATTGTCACTCGGCTTGTCGTAGAAATAGTCGTCGAAATGTTGGGGTAAAGTAAATAGCCAGTAATTATATAGGAAGGAAAGACAAAGTAGAGAACGTGTGGTCGTTTAAAATCTACTCGAATCCTTCGGATATTTTGACGTGAACGAATGCGCCCGTTGTCTAGAGAGAAACAGTAAATTTCAAGAAGATCGCTTGAAAAGAGCCGAAGCCTTTTATTAAAGCTTCTAACCCTAATAGCTAGCCTCGTAATTGGGTCGAACTATAGCAAAATCCTCTTTCTACACGCAATGTGGCTACTACGAGAGCCGCCAGACCTACTATTAAATACGTTTTGACGCTCTCTAAATATATACAGGGTGGGCCCAATACCTTTGCTCACCTTGAATACTTTCGTTCCCTTTTCGAGACACGAAGAAACTTTGTATATAAAAGTCGTACGATAATAGAGACGTATGAAGATCGATTGTTTGTCTTTTCTTTTCTTCTTCTTTTTTTTATTTTCTTTTTTTTTTTTTTTTTTTTTTTTTTTTTAATGGAATTATATGTTCTCGATTGCATCGATCGATGCAGTTCTATATTATTTGTAAAGGAAAAAAGAGAAAAGAAAAAGAATTGCACCATATTATTCTTCGCCGATCTTGTATCGTCGTTCTACGTTCGCGTTCCTTAGAAAACATTGTTTCTACGGTAAAAGCGTAATACGTTTATTAATTGTTTGTTTATTTATTTAATTTTAAAAATCGATCGCAATCGAAAATTTTTTCCCTTTGGCGAAATTAGATCAGATTAGTTGGTAATGAATTGTTTGTAAAAAATTGTTTGTAAAAAATTGTTAATTAATTATTAAGGATAGAATAAAATTAATTAACAAAATTAATAAACAAAATTAATTAATCATTAACAATGCATATTTGATTCAAGTCTCTATGACTTTTAATTTTATCCCGCAGTTAAATGAAAAACGTTTCATTTTGGCCCATTGATCCATATAATTTCATTCAAATTGGCACGGCGACACACTAACCTATATAAATTCTGAGAATAACGCGGTTCTACTACTACTACTACTACTACCATTACTACGAACAGCTGTACTATGCTGTAATAATGAATGAAGTCTTTCAAAGGAGATATCTCCGGAACGAAAAATCGTAGAGACTCGAAAGAACTACCATTTTGAAGTCAATTTTTTTCTTCATCCATTTAATCATCGCGATAATATCGATATTAACAATATCCGTTTTATCAATAATTTTTATAATTGAATTTGTTTTCTCTATTTCTCTCGTAAATAACGACACGATTATAACGAAATCATTATAATTTTTATCATAATCCTAGTAAATTTTATTTCGATTATTTTAACGCAAGGGATGGTACATCGGCAATTTGTGAAATTATGGAATATTCGTTCTATGCCGTTAAACGATATCCAATGAGAAAAAAAAAAAAACGAGACGAATGAATTTTTAAAAACGAAACTCTGTCGTCTCTTTTTTCTTTTTATTTCTTTCTTTTTTTTTTATTTTAATCGATCGAGCGTTAAAAATAAGGGAAAACGGAATAAAAACGTCAAAAAGTAAAAAAATACAAGAACGAAATTACGAAAAATTCTTTGAAAATTGAAAAGCTCGCGCATAATTAAAAGGGCTGATTGAATTGGTACCCTGATAAAATGACCGGGGATCATTTAAACAAAAGCTAGATAAAATTACGTATATATACGTAGACGTCCCTTTGAAAATTTTTAATCCCATAAAAATTTCATATAACCAACGCGACGGGAAATTTGTGAAAATAACGAAAATTCGTTCGTTCGTTCGGTTCTGTTCGGTCCGTTCGTTCGTTCGTTCGTTCATTCTTTAAACGGTTAATGAACTTTGTAAGCGAGTAAACGAATAACCATCGTGGTCGTTGGTATATACCTCCAAGTGAATTATTAACAACACGCTGGAGCTATTAATATCGACTGTGTCGAGTATCAGCTTGAAAATGGCCTTAAAAATGAATTCGTTTTACCGATTCGATTTTTCTCATTCTCTCCCTTCCCTTCCCATTCCTTCCTTCCTTCCTTCTTTCCTCCTTCCTTTTTTCTCCCCGTTCCTACTATATACCGCACAATGACTATGATTATTCAGCTGAATACAATCGTACAAGGATCAAAGTGAAATTCTCGAAGCGAATTAAAGAAAAACACCCGCTGAAAGATATTTCCTCTGCCCTTTCGTTTCTCCGGAAAAGAAGAGGAGGAATAAGAATAAGAATAAGAAGAGGAAGAAGAAGAAGAAGAAGAAGAAGTGGAAGTGGAAGTGGAAGAAGAGGAAGAAGGATGAAAGAAAAAGGAAAAAGATAGACGAGAGAAAGGGAAAAGAGGAAGAGGAGGAGGAAGGGTGGGGGGGGAAAAAAAGCGACGTATTACCTAGGGCGTACGGTGCTCGGGAAATGCGAGAAAACTTAAATATTTATTGGAATTTAAAAGTTTCGGCCCTCGGAGTATTTAAGAGTTTGTCGAAGTAATAAGATGAGGGACTTTGGACAGGTGCAGCACCCTCCTAGGATGCTGGTAAACTCTACCTTCCCACCGCATCTCCATTTTCTTCTTCACCTCTCTCTCTCTCTCTCTCTCTCTCTCTCTCTTCCTTTCTCTTTTTCTTTCTATCTATCTTTTTATTTCTTTCTTTTTCTTCCACTAACCACTCTCGACTTTTCCCTCGGCTCCCTCTTTCCCTTTCCTCTTTATCCACCGCCTTTACCCTCCATCTTTTTATTCCTTCTCTACGATTCACAGCATAATAGAGAGAAAGAGAGAGAAAGAGAGAGAGAGAGAGAGAGAGAGAGAGAGAGAGAAACATTCCGTAGCAGACAGTACCTCCTGGGACTCGTTCGAAACTTGCTAATAGACCCCAAAGTATCTTAAACGAGAGACGGACGCGACGATGCGAGAATTTGATTCCCGATGTCGTCGTACTTCCTAAAAGAAATATCCTTGGATAAGCAGAAAAAAAAGTGAAGTGAATTAAATATTCAAAGATATCCATTTTCAAATAAAGATATCTCTCTCTCTCTCTCTCTCTCTCTCTCTCTCTTTTACGACATTATATAAGTATATTCGTAAACTTAAGTTACTTTATATAAATATATATAGATATACATAATATATCTTTAAGAAAGATTTCCAAGAGTAGGACTCTGACTGGCATCGATTTTCTCAGCTCTTCCATCAATATTTCATTCCCTTGTTCTATCTATATTAGGGTAACGAATCGACGGGTGATTTTTGTCTCTCTCTCTCTCTCTCTCTCTCTCTCTCTCAAATCTCGAATACTGTTATACGAATAAATAAAAAAAAAAGAAAAAAAATCCCGCCCAAAAAAAAAATTGATTGAATTTACGCTAGAGCGTAACGTGACACCTGTAGATCTCGTCGTAAACGAGACGAACGTATGGGGGCTAACGTTTTCGTTCGAAAAAAAATTTCTAATCTCTTTTTATATATAAATATATATGTATATTTTATTGATGCGTAAACTTTTGAGAAAAGTTTCAATGATCGATGGACGAATTTTATCGAAACGTAGGAATAATAGAAACGATCGAGGTTTATGTATGTTTTACGCGTAGAGAGAGAGAGAGAGAGAGAGAGAGAGAGAGAGAGACAAGTAGCTCGTATCGACCTCGATCATCGACTAATTAAAATGACTAACCGATCGTTGACCTTCGTTTCTGTTACAGGTAAGAGATATATCACACACGGATACGAGAAACTAACGAGCACCTGTTACATAAAACCGATTATTACACTGGACGAACGGATTCTTCGTCTTCTACTTCTTCTTCTTCGCCTTCTTTCGCCCTCTTTGCCATTTATGGAAACTGGTGAGCACGATTTCACGCAAGAAAAAAAAGGACGTCTTCCTCGATACGTTTCATTCGTTTGGCGATAAACGCGAGCCATTATGGGGATCTTTTTCAATCGTTGCCAATAAAAATATAAATCGATAGAACGGTTGCGTCAAATGTTACTAACGGGTGGGGGGGGAGGAAAGAAAAGAGAAGAAAAGAGAAGTAAAGGAAGGGAAAGAAGAGAAGAGAAGAGAAAAGAAAAGAAAAGAAAAAAGAAGAAGGAAAGAAATACCCTTTTCCACTCTTTTCGCATAACGTTCCCAAGAATATAGCGTTATACCGTGTGTAGTCTGTTATTAAGTCTTGTCCGAGGAACGTTTAAAAGAAAATTTACGACGACAGCTAGCTTGCTAGGTACTTCGTTGTGTCCTAGAAATATAGGACACAAGTAATATCATGCCTGTCATTTCGATGAAACTTCCTTCTTCGAGATTACCAAGAAAAGATGGATATTTTCTACTATCTTATATACTCGACGAAAATATATATACATATATATACATATATGTGTGTGTGTGTATATGTATATATATATATATATATATATATATATATATATATATATAAAAGTGTTTTCTATTAGGAACCGACCACGCGTATGCATATAAAAGAATCTGTAAAGATAGCTGGACGTAAGATTTTCTTAAACGGAAATCTCACGGATTTCATTTTCCTTTAAGATTCGTTCAACGAATTACTTTTCTATATCGATCATATCTCTTTACTTCCAACTAATTCGATTAACTCTAAAGGATATTAGATTAATTTTATAAGTTCATAAGTTACGTTGCATGACGCAAAAAAGAAAAGAAGAAGAAGAAGAAGAAGAAGAAACGGATATGTATTATTGTTTTAACCCAATGAAGGGATAATTCAATACGGTCGAGAATTGATACGAAAGATTTCCCAACGAGAAATTTATCGTCAATATTTCGATTGAAGATTGTGATCGCACTCGTGTCGCGTATATTTATTAAGATCCCTCGAAGATCGTATTTCCGTTCGCGTCCCTTTCGAAAGGGAAGGAAAGGTAAACGACGTGATTTCACTGCTAGTCAAATAGCTTTTCTCTCGAAATGAGTTTTTCGACGTTATCTCGCGTAAATTTCACTCTGGAAAATCATCAACGAAATTTCCTACGATTGGATACCGAATATTTGCGGGTGAACTTTGTAGTTTGTATAAAAAAAAAAAAAAAAAAAAAAAAAAAAAAAAAAAAAGAAAAAAAAAAAAGGAAAAAAAAAAAAAAAAAAAAAAAAAGAAAAAAAGGAAAGAAAAGGGGAAAAATGAGACAAACGAGGTGAATGGAAAAGAGAGAGAGAGAGAGAGAGAGAAATTGGACAAACGAGAATGAACGAAGGTAAAGTTCATTGGATAATAGGATTATCACTTAAAATCGATCGGTCCTACAGTCCGTTTGCACGATATCCGTCGAAAATAAATTCATTATACGACAGGCCGAGAGCGTAATTAAGCAAAGAGAATGCTTGTACGAGTTTAAAACGATACGTTTGTTTGCTAATACCTTTACGCCCTCCCCCTCCCATCATTATTATTATTTTGTGGCAAAAGAGATCGATCGATCGATCGATAATAAGTCGGAGATTGATCCCTCGACGACATGAGAAGCAACGTTTCTTCAACAAGTATTCACCTAAATAATAAAGATGTTGATTAGGTGGTAAATGAAAGGACGGAAGTAAGAGAGAGAGAGAGAGAGAGAGAGAGAGAGAGAGACAGACAGAGAGAGAGAGAGAGAGAGGGTGGATCCTCTACGTAGACGTTGATGCCATGACTATGTGCGAGAGAGTGTGAACGATCGCATCACGGATGAACGAGAACAGGCGCCTCCTTCGCATAAGCTTACCACCCTGAAGCAATACCACCGAGCTAATAATATCCCCGCGAGCGAAGCTTGCAAGCTTCTGTGTAAGCTCTACGCTCTAGTACTATCGTCGAAATGAAGAAGAGAGAGAGAGAGAGAGAGAGACACGATCGATAACTCACTGTGGTTATTATCAACGTTTTTCTTCGAGATTTTCTCTCTTTCTATTTCTAAAGGGAACGCTACATGAGAGGGTGATACTAACCTCGTAGAAAGTAATCACGTTAGCCGATGATATTAATCGTGAACTAGATCGAGAAACAATGACGAGAGCTCGTTCTCCTTCTCCCTTTCACTCCTTCTCTACTTTTTCTACTTCTTCTTCTTCTTCTTCTTCTTCTTTTTCTTCTTCTTCTTCTTCTTCTTCGTCTACTCCTTCCAACTTCTACTTCCAATCGTTCGCGAGAAGCAATCGCCTCGAAGGCGGCCAGCAGCCTCTGTAATTTGGTCGCGTTGAACGTACGTAAAGCTCCGACCAATTACGTCTTAACCAGGCTACGAAGGAGTATTGCACGTTCTCTCTCCCTCTCCCTTTTTCTCTTCCTCTTCTCTCTCTCTCTCTCTCTCTCTCTCTCTCTCTCTCTCTCTCTTTTATTCTCGAAAAGAACGGGGGTTATTTCGAGCACCTGAGCTTCGGTCGCTATGGATACGATAAATTGGAGGAACCCAGCTTTCATCCTACTTTAGGGAGGAAAAGTCGACAAGATTAATCCTTTCAAATTTGTCGATAAAATTCATTTTTTATCTTAAGAAAATTAATGACCGATATATAAGATTTATCTAAATACTTTGACTCAAAATTAATGTAATAATATATATCTATGTGTATATATATATATATATATATTATATAAGTTGTCGTCTATCTCTCGTGGAAAGATTTGAAGAAAGAGTCTTCTTCTCTTTTTCATCCTCTCTTCTTATTATACTTATACGATCAGATAGTTCTCGCGAATCGTAAACGTGTCTTCTCTCGAAAGAACATTTGTCCGTGTCGTGTGCGTCAAGTCGAGCGAAAAGAAACAAGAAAGAGGAGGAAGAGAAAGAGAAGGTGAAGGAGGAGTAAGAGGAGGAAGAGGAGGAGGAAGAGGAGGAGGAGGAGGAATAGGAGAGCCGAATAAAGGGACGATCTTTCTTCTTTTCGATGCGTTTCGAGAATATTTGTTGGTTCTTCTCGAGAGAAATCGACCGATCAGAAAGCACTTTCGTAAATGTCGAGACCCGTTGAATTGTTCGACTCAACGAACTATCTCTCCTAACTTATTCTTTCCATAGACCTAAAAGAGAGAGAGAGAGAGAGAGAGAAACAATAAAAACGATAGAAAAGAAAGGAGGAAAGGGTGGTAAGGGAAGAAAATTAGAAAACGAAAACGCAAACGAAAAGAGAGAGAAAGAGAGAGAGAAGGGCTCTGTGTCGACGAGAGACAGGCGTCCCCTTCTAACGTTGTTTTTCCAACCTTTCGTGCTTTTCTACTTGGTAAAGCTTCTCAGACAAATCGCTTTTGTGGATTTCCATGAATTTTCCAGGTCTTTAGCTCGTACCTCGTCACTCACTGCTATAAACCACCCTTTTTCCTAATCCGAAATTGATTTTCTAAACTACTTTAAGAGCCCGATTATATATAGGGAGATTTCGACAATTCCGATTATACGTTTAAACGAAACCCGAAGGATCATTTCGATTTGCTCAGGAAACGCGTGAACGTGCGTGCTTGCGTGCGTACGTGCGTGCGTACGTGCGTGACCACGCGCGTCTACGTCGATGGACGAGGGTAGAAAAAGAGAAAAAAGAAAAAAAAAAAAAAGAAAGAAAAAAACAAGAACGGGGCGGAGAGTCGCACAGGGCGAGAATACGTTTGGCGTGGCGCAATGTACTCGTGCATATCTGCACGTTATGTATTTTTACTTCCCTCCTGTGCGCGCACGCACACTTTCTCTACGTACTCGTTCGTCGTGTAAAGGAGAAAAGCGGAGAAAAAGGGCTGCCTTCGCAGAGCACCAACGGCATTGGCACCAACGCCAACACCAACGCCAACGCCAACGCCAACACCAACACAAACACCAACACCAACCGCTAGCAACGCACACCACCACGGTAAATTATTTTCATATTTCAACGTGCCTTTATAATCGCTTAGCAAA
>OU426871.1:935000-942500 GCA_911387685.1 Dolichovespula media
ATATATATATATATAAGCATAAAACGTTACGCATTAAACCATAGGAACGCAAGGTAACGTGGTGCAAACGACTAGCGAGAAGCGAGCATTCATTATTGTGCAATGCTCTTAGCATAGTGACTTGGCCATTGCTTAGCCGAAGAAAGAGAACACTATACTATGTGTATATATACGTTGTAGATACGAGTGTATTATTTTCTCTCTCTCTCTCTCTCTCTCTCTCTCTCTCTCTTTTCCTTTTTTCTTTCGCTACAAAGATAACGATAATAGTCCTATAAAACAAAAGAGATTATATTTCGATAACGACGAGCGAATATTTCATTCGATACGAATATCGATATTAATTACGCCACTGTTAATTTATCCGATCGTTGATGAAATTCGATTGCTGCTTAAATATTTGTCTGATCAAATGTTAATTAACGCGAGAATATATCGTTGCGTTTCTGTTACATTCGTGTTAAAAAAGGACAAAAGAAAAAATATATACATACATACATATATATATATATATATATTTATATGTATATATTTATATGTATATGTTTATGTATATATAGTGCGAATGTTTTTCCTTTCTTCTCTTATGTTTTCATTCCTTTTTCTTGGTCACGAGATATTTTACAAAGTAAAATATGTTTAACACTTCGGTTGAAATTCTACGATCCCTTTCACTATGCACTTTCCGTAACGGCGTGGAACGACGACTCGAAGTGCTACCTAGAACATATATATATATATATATATATGTACATATATAATATATATATATATATATATATATATATACATACACATGTATACCTACATGTACGCACAAATGTATCGACGATGGAGCCCGAGGATGCGGCTTCTCTCTCTCTCTCTCTCTCTCTCTCTCTCTCTCTCTCTCTCTCTCTCTCTCTCTCTCTCTCTCTCTCTCTCTCTCTCTCAGGGTCAAAGGAAACGCAGCATTATCGCCGAAGCACAAATTCCCCCTCCCCCCCCTCTCTCTCTCTCTCTCTCGCTCCCACTCGATTGCATTGTACGCCTATGAACGTGCATTACGCGTGGTATCTATTTAGCTATAGCATATGTGCTCACTGTTAGATTATGCACCGTCTGTACGAGCAACTGTATCTGACTCTCTCCCGTCTTTTCTCTGTTGGTTTCATCAAAATAATCCTTACAGAATATTAAAATCTTCCCTTGATTTCGTAACAATTGAAAAGAATTGAAAAGAATTGAAAAGAAAGGTAGAAAAAAGAATTAAATAAATAAATTGAGTTATACATAAAAATGTATGCGTTGAAAATGCGTGGATAAAACATGTTGATAACGATGAATACAAAGAGAAACAAAGAGAGAGAGAAAGAGAGAGAGAGAGAGAGAGAGAGAGAGAAGATCTCTTCTCTTAATTAATCATTGTAATTATAGTTAGTCTATTTTCTCAGTATAACGTGAAGTATAATAATAAACGAGACATGTAATATACCGTTGTACAAGTGCTTACGACAATGACGACGTTGGAAACGACGTTGATGAGGACGATGACGACGACTACGACGACGACTACGACGAGGACGGGGAGAGTATCTCAGGTATAATTACGAGAGTAGCGATGTAACGTAATGATAATCGAATTCGAGGATGCTAGACGTATGACCCGGCTACACGGGACAATGGAATAAAAATTTTATGGAGTTCGTGGTGAATATTAAAAAGTACGGATATCTCCTACGTTCTCGCGTGATGGTGTATGTAAATTCAATATCTCAGGGTTCTCAACGACGTGACTTCGACGAAAGAAGGAACAAGATATAGAGACGAAAGAGAAAGAAAAAGAAAGAGAGAGAGAGAGAGAGAGAGAGAGAGAGAGAGTTCAGTAGAATTATTTTCACGAGCTTCCGTACGATTCGTTTCTTTCATGCTGCTAGCTTTATTAATTGCTTTCGAGAGAAATAAACGAGGAATACGTACGTGACGAAATCGTTCGGGAACTCGTTTGAATCATCGATGACAGTTACTTCTATATCTCCCCTATAACGATACCTTCGAGAGGATGTTCCATTAAAAAAAAAAAAATAAAAAAGAAAAGAAAAGAAAAAAGAATTTCTCATACGACCTCGACGGAAAAAGAATATCTACGTGGTACATGGCCGAAAAGGTGAATCATTAGAAATCATCGAATCTATAGAGTTCTACGATCCTCATTGTAATGTAAATTATTAATTTGTCGAACGAGAGACGATAATTATTACGACGTTGTTAACGCGTCACGATGATACGATCGGAGCAACGATATTGAATATTTGTAAATTGATACGTCGAGAATATGTTGCGACTTGCGCACGAATGATTCGTTTCGATGAAGAAAAAGAATGGGAAAAGTAAAGAATAAGAATAAGAAAAAAAAAAAGAAAAAACAATTTATGCAAAATAAGCAACGTATATTATTACGTGCTTCAACCGTTTGTTTACATACACAGTTATATACGTGTACATAGTCAGTTTCCATCTCTCTCTCTCTCTCTCTCTCTCTACCTATACCTCTCTACATCTACCTCTCTCACTCTTTCGATTTTTATGGATAAAGGAAGAAACGTAGGCAGAGGCCCGAGTTCTCGTGGGACACGAAGGGATCGTTAAATCTTCGGCTTTGCGATGGAACAATGCAAATTGAAGTCGATCGATAATACCTAATCGCTAGAAACAAAAGAGGAGGCAGTTGGAAAGAGATAGGCGAAATTTCACTCGGAATAAGGGAAGAACTGCATCGTCTGCAATCGTGAATTCTGCATCTTCTTCGATGTCTCTCTCTCTCTCTCTCTCTCTCTCTCTCTCTCTCTCTTCCCCTATATATTCGTAGTGGTTTTCCCGTTTATCGACTCCGAGCTTGATTCTTCTTATTCTACTTTTACTTCTTTTTCTTCTTCTTTCAGGGAACGCATTTTACGCGGTCATGGATTTATCACGTTCCCCTCTCTCTCTCTCTCTCTCTCTCTTCCTCTCTTTCATTCTCTGATCCACTCATTCAAATAGTTGCCCTCTTTTCAACCTACTCGAATCGAGACGATCGTTTCTACAAGCTCCACACGAATCTCCATGCCGTACGCGAATTCTCGCGGCTCATCGATTACGACAAGCTCGTTTCTCTTTCTCTCTCTCTCTCTCTCTCTCTCTCTCTCTCTCTCTCTCTCTCTCTCTCTCTCTCTCTCTCTCTTTATATATACACACATATATATATATTATATATATATCCTCTGCCTCCCATGTTCCACGAATGTTCCTCCCGAGGATTGCATTTCGCTTGGAATGGGATTGTTTCGAATGCCTCCTCCTATCCTAAGTTTATTCGCGATGATATACACCAATCAATCGAATACTACGTCCCTGGCTGATTAGTATAGTTACTTGCTAATAGCTCCCCAAATTTCTCCGTTTAATACCTGATTAATATGTACATTATAAAAGAAGAAAAATATATTATTATATAAAACCGAACAACCGGCAAATCGTTTTTTTTTTTTTTATCGATCGTGATAACTCGACGAATGATTAATAAATAACAAAAGAAAAAAGAGGAAGAAGAATATGGGGAAAGAAAAGACGTGAATAATATAAAAGATAAAAATTAAAAAATATAGATGCGTTTTTGCGTTTCCGTTTATATAAGAGAACGGTGTCGATTTGGTCGTCGATAATAGAAAAAAAAAAAAAAAAAAAAAAAAAAATAATAAAAAGAAAAGAGAAGAAAAGAAAAGAAAAATCGACGTTTCTAATCATTCTGTTCGATAGAACGAACGGAGCATTGCCGAAAGTTATCCGATAAAACTTTCGTGCGGACTCGAACGGCGGGGAGAAAGGGGAAATTGCGACATTTCGTTCGGGCCGAAACCGCAAGAGTTAAACCGAGCTTCCTAACGCCACGAGTTAACATTATCTCGATAAATTAGAGCAAAGTCGTAGCCCAACCACGAGACATGAAATCCTAGTCCTTGCGTAGAACCATCGAAACGTGTCTAATAGCGTCTAATCGAGTCTACAAATTTACCACTAATGATTCCCCGAACTCGCGCTTTCGCGAACTCGTCCTTTACGTAATATAGTCGCCAATATCGTTTAGTCTCGTCCAAGAACAAACGCAACAGTAATTTATTACGTGAAAAAACAAAAAAAAAAAAAACAGAAGAAAAAAGAACTGTCTTACTTATTATGCCGTTTATTAATGACAGTTCCTTACACTTTTCTGATTAAAATATCTCTCTTCCCCCACCACCACCCTTTTTCTTTCTTTCTTTCTTTCTTTCTTTCTTTCTTTTTAGTTTTGTTTTCTTTTCTTTTTTTTTTTTTCTAATTATCGAGATACCTGAAACCGCGAGAGAAAGTTCCTCGAATGGGAAAAGTTTTTGAGATTTAAGAGTCTGATTAAATATTTTCATTTTTTGTTTTTTTCCCCTTTGCTATATTTCGTTTCTCCTTTTTCATTTTCCTTTTTTATTGTTCTCTTTTTCCATTTTTGCACTTTTCCTTTTGGTCGTATCGTTGTTGCCTCCAAGATAACGCTGCTATCCCTCTCACGGATATATCTTCGCGAATAATTGAAACTTTTCACATACTTCAGCTCGTGCAAACGTAGGGTGGGGGGAGGGAAAAAAGTTTTTAAGCGTTTTCATGCACGCAGAATAGAACGGAAATAAGTATCTTCTTGTTTCAACCTTTCTACGCGTAAATAAATAAATAAACGAAGGAAAGAAAGAAAGGAAGAAAGGAAGAAAGAAAGAATAAATAAATGAATGAATGGATGGATGAATGAATGAATGAATGAATGAATGAATGAATGAATGAATGAATGAAAAAAAAAAATAGTGGCACGCCGTTTTCTCGATCGAATTCACGCGATACGAAAACTTTTAATACCTTCGAGTTTTGAGGTAAATCGATCGTAATACCACGACGCATCGAGAAAGTTTCTTTAAGTAGTTATAACAAACGACAAAAGGGAGAAGGGGTAAGGGGAAAAGAAAATAAAGCAAAACATAGAGAGAAGCCTCCTTTCAAATAACAAGATGAAATTATTCATAGCGAACTCTGTGATTATCGTTTATAAAAGGATATACGATAGAAACAAAAAAAAAAAAAAAGAAAAACCTATGGAGTTAACACTCTAATGAGTTGAGCCGAGCTACATTCACGTTTCGGAGATTTGCTCGTTACAATGAATGAAAACCCTTCCCCACAATGAATTTCAAAGTTCTTTGCTTACCTTGGATATCAAAATTAACAAAACAAAAAAAAAAAAGGAAGGTAAAGAAGAAAAGAAAAGAAAAAAAAAAAACAGGAAAGATCGCTTTTAATTAAAGATATCTAAACCGTGCAATTCTAAAAAAGCGAAAAAAAAAAAAAGAGAAAACACGACAAAAAAAAGAAAGAAACAAAAAGGAAGTAGAGAGAGGATTCATATCTCTTTTTCTAAATACCCACGTTAAAATGATTCCGCGATATAATTTCTTCAAAGGAAAAAAATAATTATCGTTGTTCCCGCTAATGAGTCTGAATTACATAAAAATTTTATCAGAGAAAAGCACCGACTTTGAGGTTCGTTGCCAAATTCGGTAGTTCGTTTCGCGGGTGCATTCTTCTACGATGCGCTCGTACTACCCACTCCCCTCTTCCCCATCCCTCCCTCTCTATTTCTCTACATTCGTAGAAATATATTCGTCAGCGACGAGCAATGGCGACTCTCGAATAGAATTCCAAGAGTTGGCGACGATTCTAACGATCCACCGCGTCATTCCGTGCAATTTCGTAAATTTATTAGAAAATTAAAGGTAAAAAGTAAAAAATGCGAAAATCTCCTTGCCGCGCGTATCTTCGATTTTTCTTTTCCCTTCTCTTTGTTTTTCTTTCTTTCTTTTTTTTTTTTTATTCGTAATAAAAGGAGAAAAATTGTGAAAAAAGATTACCGATCGATGCGACGACAATCAGCGAACGCGATTGAATTACAAACGGTATCGTTCGAATTTTTCGTCATTATGATCGATCCTTTTTCGTATTCCTCGTCGTCATTTCGTTACATTAGAGGACTGCAAGAATATGCTTCTTGGTAGAAACGACGGTGGTTCACCAAAATGATAAACTTCTTTTTATGCGGATGCGTTAGTTTCAAGTAGAAATTTAATCATCTCACCGGTGTGCAAGAGTGTCGCCAAGAAGAGGAGAACTTGATTCTGTGAGTTACGATCGATGAGCTCGAAGAAGAAGAAGAAGAAGAAGAAGAAGAAGAAGAGGAAGAAGAGGAAGAAGGAGAAGAAGAAAAACTGAATGCTTTTCTGAACTTTCTCATGTTCTAAGGAAGAAGAACGTTATCTCGTCGATACTCGTGTTTCTCAACTTTCAAACATTTTCAAAAATCACTTCGATATCCGTAAGAAAAAAAAAAAAAGAAGAAGGAGAAAAGAAAGAAAGAAAGAAAGTAAAACGAAATGCGAAAGGAAGAATGAAATACGAGAAACATTAGAAATAACGAACGACGTATTATATAGATTGTCGTCTAATTCATGACTAATATAGCTTCTAAGAACGAGAGAGAGAGAGAGAGAGAGAGAGAGAGAGAGAGAGAGAGAGAGAGAGAGTGGATTTACCTATGTAAATCCTCTCTCTACGACCGGTTTACGAGCCGTACAAAATGACCGTTCGTGCACAACCCGTACGATAATCATTTCCAAACCCTTGGAAAAACTGTCGTTTACTTTAAACGAACGAACTAAACTAATATAACGCGCATTGGATTCTCTAAATATATCGAGAATAAAATAAATTACATACGTTTTATTACTATAGTCGTCGTCTCTCTCGCGCGAATTCTCTTAAAAACGGGGAAACAATTTAATGATTAGGAGAACGATTATAGATCCGAGAGATCATTGGGATCGTTTCTAAAACTCTCAATGACTTTTACTCGGTTGTAACGAGACTTACAATACAAAGTCCTCGCATTATGTTCATGCTCAAGACACGCTCTCTTATTTCATACGAAAGGTGATCTATCCTAGCGTGCAATATTCCAGTTTAATATTACCTACGCCACTGTCTAGGTACGTGCTTTGTAAATTTCACAACATCGTAAAATACCATTTTCCTTCCTTAACTTCGATCTACAGGAGAAAAAGATACGGTTTTACTAATACCACGTTAGGTGTTATTTTTTTCCCACCTCGGTTAAAATACAAATTAGAAAGGACGAGGAAAAGAAAATTATTAAAATATATATATGTATATGGCCGTATGACCGAATTTACATAAAAAGTGAATTTTACTAAAAGCTTCAAAAGTATACACGAAAAAGAGATAACGAATTGAAAGCTTCTGCGAAATCGCAATCAAAATAAATACGAACTTGTGCTACAAGCCCGAATTTGCTTCCTACTGATTGTAAATTACATTAATGCGCGATGCTACGCGTTGAAACGTCAAGGTAAATACTGTCAACCAAATATGTGTTCCAGGTATTACGAATTT
>OU426871.1:952500-975000 GCA_911387685.1 Dolichovespula media
CCCATATACCCCGCCTTTCTTTTCCCTTCTTTTCTTTCCTTTCCTTTCCTTTCCTTTGCTTTCCTTTGCTTTCCTTTTCTCCCCTTTCGATTATTATATACGTACGTATTATCAATGGCGATGAGAATTTGATGAAAAATCTTTTCTACATTCTAAGCCAATTCTCTTCGTGATTTCGTTGCATGATCTTTCCACCACGATCTACATCAAAAGTTTCTAAAAGTTGAGTATTAATCCCGTATGTTATTATTCATCGATCACGACAAATTTACGAAAAAAACTAAAACCGCGCGTCGGTCAACCATCTTACGATATTTGTTAACTCGTACGCTCGCCTGACTCTCAAGTCCCGCTCGATCCATATCACTTTCCCATTTTAATTTAAAAATATATGATACGCTCGCATTGTTAGTTATTAATTATGATAAATATCGAGAGAGAGAGAGAGAGAGAGAGAGAGAGAGAAACAAAAAAAAATCGTTCCTACTTCGTCGAGACATTTCTTCTTAACCTGCCCCTGCATATTATCAATTCCATAATTTATACGACGAACTTTTAAATAAAGGATAATGGTAATAACCATAATTCACTTAATTACGAGACAAATCTCGAGAAAGATCTGTTCCACTTCTTCGTCAGTATATATATATATATATATATATATATATATATATATATATATATATATATATATTTTTTTTATAACTTCCTCGCATGACTCCTTTTATTAACGTACCCGTAATATAAAATCTAAGAGTATCGAGAAGATAAATAATGTATATATGTATCTACACAAAAGGAGTTGCAAAGGATCGGTCGATCGATCGATCATCAGGAACAGATGTCTTTCTTCTTATCTGAGTAGCGGAGAGAGGTTGGGAGGGGTGGGAGGGGGAAGGAGGAGGAGGAGAAAAAAAAATCGAGTGTCCACTTTCATCGCCTGAAATCGACGTTTACGTTCGACCGGATAATAAAAGGGAACTCCCTCTCCCTCTATCCTCTCTCTCTCTCTCTTTCTAACAATGTTATCATAAGCACGGAAGGATCGTTTTGCTTCTCTTATCGGATTTCCCTTGGAGAGATATCCGAACACTCCGCTGTTCTCCGATCGAGATTCTCCTCGTTTTACGGTTTCCATGGTGCTGCTAAAGGGGGAGAACTCGCGGCCACGAGCAAGGAAATTGAATTTTCCTCTTTAATTAAGCTACCAAACGATAGAACGAAGAATGAGAAGGGAGGGTGGGAGGAAGGAAGAAAGGAAGGAAGGAAGGAAGGAAGGAAGGAAGGAAGTATGGAAGGAGGGTACTTGGATACGTTAAAATTTCGAAATTTTAACAAGTATGATACGTTTCCAAAAAGTTCATCTTAATTTCTTATAATATCCTCCCTTCCTTCCTTCCTTCCTTCCTTCCTTCCTTCCTTCCTTCCTTCCTCCCCTTCTTATTCTTTTTTCTCATTTACAAATTTCACTTCCAAAAAAGGACTCCCACCCCTTCGTCCGATTGAAATCTAATAAAAACGATTGAATTTAATTAAATCGAAATTATCAGAGAAATGATTCAAAACGTTCTCGAGTTGGCCCAATTTTTTCGATGGATCCAATAATTGATTACAATTTCAAGGGGTCCGGGGTTGGGGGAAGGGGGGACAAAAAAGAATGAAAAAAAAATTCCATTGGGAATGATTAATCGGACTCTACAAAATTTCTTTAAAATATATGAACCTTCGGCTGGGCGAATCGAATTCTTTTCTTTTTCTGTTTCTTTTCCTCTTTCCCTTTTCCTATCCTATCCTATCCTATCCTATCCTATCCTATCCTTCTATCCTTCTTTTCTTTTCGAAGATCAAAGAACGCATTTTCTGGCTCGAGACATCGGTGAGGAGTAAAGAGGGTTAAAAAGTTGGAAACCTTGGAGGAGGACACAACGAGTATAGACGTGGGAGAGAGTTTGCCAAAATCCTTTCTGGCTTGGCAAGGGAATAAGCTTGAACGAGACGATGTCTCCCATAGTTAATCGTATTCGTTGTTCTATCTCACTCACACACATACAATCCCAAGCATGCACACAAACTCTCTCTCTCTCTCTCTCTCTATCTCTTTTACTTTGTCATTTTCTAAGTAAATCGTACTAATTAAATGAGAGAAAAATTAAAAAATTCAAATCATCCGATAAAATAAATGAAGTAATCAAATTTGACGTTTAATATCCGAACCTTCCATGTGGTTTGACAGTTCAAACTGTGACAGGACTATGGAGCCCCTTTCACTAATATTCGAGAAAAGTGATTCGGCGAGAGAGAGAGAGAGAGAGAGAGAGAGAGTGAGTGAGTGACGAGTAGATCGTAATTTCATTGTTAATTAAACTACGATCAAAGTTCAATTACTCTGGACGATCTTGTGATAAACGACTACGACGACTACGACGACGTTAACGTCTTTTTATGAATGCCTTACAGAGCTCTCCTTGTGATATCACTTTATCTTTCGACTTTCCGATAACTTATCCTTTACCCTCTCTTTTCTTTCTTTCTTTCTTTTTTTCTTCTACTGAATCTCAACAGATTTTCTTTTCCCCCAATCGAACGTATACGTATATGTATGTATGTATATATGTCTATATGTATGTATGTATATATGTATGTATACTTTTTTTCGTTATCTCTTATCTTCCCGACGTTAGGAAAAAGATATATCAAAATTACACCTGGATCTTAAAACGTATTTGTGTACGTAAGTACACTCTCGTATCTATTTTCCTAATAACGATAATAAAAATACTACCTTAGAAAAAAAAAAAAAAAGGAAACAAATTTGATTGGAATAACACGATAAAAATGATATGACGATTAAATAAAATATTATTCATTTTATCTACAACGAAAAATCGTCTTCGATAAATAAAATATATTTAACGTTTGTTCCTTCGATATACGATATATAATATCCCTTGTGTCGAAACGGCAAACAAGAAAGAAAAAACAAAACAAAACAAAACAAAAAAAAAGAAAAGAAAAATTTTGTATACGATAAAGAACGAATGATATCATTCAAAGAACAAAATATATTAATGTCATTTGAAATTGAATCGTTTGACGGGGTCGCGTGCCAATGATTGTATTATCAAATCGTACGGGGAATTTACCAGGGTGAATTGAAATCGATGGCCATTCATAGGGAAATAAAGGTTCGCAGTGAGAAGGGTTTAATAATCCGATCTGGTTTGACGAGTTTAAATCTTTCTCTCTCTCTCTCTCTATCTATACTCACACACGTACACACGTAAATGGCAAGGCTCACCCCCGCATCCTGGCCACGTTCATTGCGCACAGCGCATCTTGAATACCGTCTGGCGACGACGATTGCCGCCGCCTGCCACTTCGTACTTCTCGCCGTATTGTGGCCACACCTGCGCGACCCCAGAGCGACAAAAGAAGGAAAGAAAGGAGAGAAAGAAAGAGAAATAAAGAGAGAAAAAGAGAGAAGAGAAAGAGAGAAAAGGAAAACGCTCTACCACGTACAAAAGGACACGAGAATGGACGCTAAAGAACGCTTTAAAAGTCTTAAGAAGAGAGTCCTACGAATCGAGGGTTGGATCGGTGGGAAAGGGGGTGGTGGTGGTGGTTTTGGTGGTGGTGGATGGTCGAAAGGTTTTAAGGGTCGAGGAAGTCGCGTTTCTCTCCCAAAATCTCAAACAGCTGCTACGTACGAGAGTTTTTTCTCTTATACGAGATCGGAACTCTGATTGGGAAAACGTATTTACGGGATACAAGGGTTTTTTGTTTTCTCTCTCTCTCTCTCTCTCTTTTTTTTTTTTTTTTAACATCATTAATAACGATTCTCGATAAAGTATTGCAACGTAGATCTGTTTGTAGAAAATAGATCGTGAAGAGATTCGTCGTTCTCTGTTATTTTGATAACATTTGGACATTCTTTTTTCTAGCCAATTCGAACGCAATGAATTTTCTTATAATCGCGATGAATAATTATGATTATATAACACATATTATAATATAATTATTTAACACATTTTCGACAACGGCGAGATAACACGAAGAAAATTTTCTTATAATTCCGTATTAATCTTTCTATATCTCTTCACATATCGTATCTACACAGACATGTAATAGTAATAAAAGAAAAAATCACTATCAAGATTAATAAAGTGAAGAGAAGAGATAGATACATATATAATACATACACATATACACGTACGTACATACATATATATATATATATATATATATATATATATATATGTATGTATACATGTGAGTAAAGGAAAGGTTGCGCATCTTTTGGATTTCGATGAAGAGAAGAACCAGTCCAAGTGGCAAGCAATTTGCAAAAGTGCATATCGAGACTCGTCCATCTTGAAATGAAAAGGGTTGCTCGCTCGCCTTCAGCTTGAAACCGAGCAGCTCCTCCACCTTTTTCGCGTCTGATCTTTTCGCGAGCTCGACCTTCGAGCTTTCTCTCTCTCTCTCTCTCTCTCTCTCTCTCTCTCTCTCTCTCTCTCTCTCTCTCTATTTCTCTTTCTCTCGTTCTCTGCGGTCGACGAACGGCCGCCAACGTGTGGAGGAGAAAGGGGATGAAGGGCCAGACGAGGTTCGCGTTAATCAGGAAATGCCTTAGCGTCGAACTTTGCTAACTCTGCGTCACTAATCCATATTCGAGTCTCGAATCAAATTGATTGTCATAACGATAAAATCTCTATTATTTTTCGAAATTGTATATAATTGTTCGAACAGTATGGTACGATTAATACAAAAGAAAAAAGAATCATTCGATCGTAACAAAATTTATGTTATATTTACGAATAATTTGTTACTCAATTTTCTCTTCATTTTCCTTCTTTCTTTCCGATTTTTTTTTTCTTCTTCTTCTTCTTCTTCTTCTTCTTTTGCTTACCTCTCCGAACGATAAAAAAATAATAACAACAATTCGTACGAATGTTAAACAAATTAATTTCTTCCATGCCGAAACAACAGTATCATAAAGATTTATATTGCCAGATCGATTTCGCATCTCAACTATTATTTCTATTTAAAAAAAAAAAAAAAATAATAAAAATGAAAAGGAATAAAAAAGAAAAACCAACGACCAATCATTTAGTTTTTTGAGATATTGGAATTGGTCGACGGGTCAGCGAGTGTACGATCGATAACTCGACAGAACGATTATGCACGAAACCGTTATCCTTATCAAGAATCGTGATCGGGACACGCGAAAGCATCGACCAAAGATGTCACGGGACAACGATTAATCCTCCTGGTTGTTCTCTTGCATGCGTTCGTATGCACTCGTGTCACGAGCCTAACACGACACCTTTTGTTCATAGTATAAACAAAAGTCCAAGCAAGCCCTGCGAACCTGTCAAAGTGAATCGTTACAAATGAGCCACGTATAAAGCTACCGGAGCCTAATCGTCTTATCTACATTTCCATTATCTGTTACATGCAATATACCACTTTACTTTTATATATTCATCGATAATAAACATTATAAATAACAGTATGACATATTATAATCGAATATTTTTATCGTTTAAGAAGGAAAAAAAAAATATTATATACGTACGTATATATTTGCATATCGATAGAAGCAATTTTAATTGGACGTCCAATCATTCCAAGCATACAACGATGTCTTAATAAATCGTTCGAAGAGATCCCTTTTTATTTGTTTTTTGTTCTTTTTTTTTTTTTTTTTTTTTTTTAATGAATTATCAACTATTATGAATATCATCGTAGAGAATCGATACAAGCATCCTTACGTACCTTTGAAGTAATACGTATTAAAGAAGGTCGGATCTTAATAATTAAAAAGAGAAAGAAAAGAAGAAGAAGAAGAAAAAGAAATGAAGAAATAAACAAATCAATCTTATCGTCGACCGAACTCAATGATTCAGTTATTTCACGATACAAATCACGAGGATCATTGGGGGCACGCGTTCTTTTTATTCGTAAGATGATCTCCGTTCGATTCTAATCTCGATCCGAACGATCGGATTTTTTTATTTCGCGAAGAAATCGAAGACCAAAGAGAGAGAGAGAGAGAGAGAACTCCGACTAACGTTTCTTGTCGTCGTTGTAGTCCGGAAGACGCACGTCGGACGTCGTCCCGTCCGTCCGTTCATTCGTTTTCCACCATGAATTACTACGATAACGAGGATCCGACGGAGACAAAAAGTAAAGAAAAAAAAAGATACGCAGAAAAAAAAACAGAGACCAAGAGAGAGAGAGAGAGAGAGAGAGAGAGAGACGACGCAACGAGGCGACTTCGTAACTGCGCGTTTCCTACGATGATGCCATTAAGCCAACCGGTTCGTTCTCACGGGCCGTTAATATAGCGAATGTTTGTGCGACGTTGTTTCAAGCCAGTGAAAGAGAGAGAGAGAGAGAAAGAGAGAGAGAGAGAGAGAGAGAGAGAAGAGAGGAAGAATCTTATAGTTTCCTCTCTATCTCTCTCATTCTCTTTTTTTTTTTCTTTCTTTCTTTCCATCTTTCCCGCCGCTTTCATGGTGCATCGCGTTTTTCTCAAGCCAAGCTGTGTTTACCGCATAAGCTAATTAGAATTTGAATACTTAATACGAACTATGATTTGAATTGGATCAAATGATTATAATTCCGTATCAACGCGCCAACCTCACAGCGACGGGTTAGAACGAGTTTATTAACTTTAATATCGTATCGATGGTAACGACAGAGTTTTCATTTATCCCTCATAGTTAAAGATACGTTGGCGCCTTATATTATATTACATTGGATCCAATTGAATTCTTAAAATATGTCCAATAATATGTCGTCGCGAAGTTCGGTTAAGGGTATTATATCGATGAGATACGAACTCATTTTCTACTTGGAAATGCCGATAAAAATAACTAGCTTTCAAGAAATTTAAATTTCAAATGGTTACGTACGAATTAGACAAGTTTTGGCACCGTGGCCAAAGTTCTTTATTGTTAGCTTAGAAGAATCTAAATGCGTTTCCTCGATATCTATATTTGCAACGGTAGTATGGAACACGGTTCCGTAGTGGCAAGTTGCCTAAAATGTTTGAAAAAGCAGAAAGAAAAAAAAAAGAGAAAGAAAAGAACTGCTTAAGCATATCTTCGAGTCTAACTAACTCGATGTATATTAATATATATATATATATATATATATATATATATATATATATATATATATATATATATATATATATATATATATATATATATATATATATATATATATATATGATTAGATCATATCATTTCTATTTCTCTTTTCTTGTTTTCTCACTTTTCCTAAAGATTAAAAACCACGCTAAGAAAAATGCATAGCCGTCGTGCGTGACGTCGTTTATATATTGAAAATAATTCAAAGGGGGGAAAAAAAGAAGAAGAAGGATTGAGAAAACGATAACGACGAAGCCCGCATCGAATGTTTATTATTACTTCTACCCCAAATAACGTCGATCGAGAGAGTGTCTTCCGCACGGAATACTCTCATCCGTGAAACAACTCCTCCATACGCGAATTAATTCGAGCGTGGATGCTCTTTGAATGCTTAACCGAACGACGGCTACGTCATAATTCGGATATCAGGTTTGCACGAATATCCAAATCCATGTGTCTGCGGCGTTTGCTATCTATATGAGAGAGAAAGAGAGAGAGAGAGAGAGAGAGAGAGAGAGAGAGAGATAAAGACAACGAAAGAAAGAGAGACGAGACGAGAGAAATCCAGCCAGAAATTATGTCGGCCAGTAGGGTAGCCGAATATCGTAGTGGCTTTCGACCTCGTTTCAAGATAATATTCAACGAGTTATAATCGTTCTCCATCCTATGAAATATTTCAAGACCGATCTCGAATTGAAATTATCCTACCGGAAAAAAAGGTTCTTTTACGGAATCTAATAACTCTTACGACGCTCGTTTCGCGTTTGATGAGTAAGATAATAGTTTTCAATGAACGTTGAATAATTTACAGTGCTCCTCGTTCTTTTATACAATCGCTCCGTTATCGTTATATCCCTTATTATCTGTATACCCAACCATTGACATCCGATTACAATGATAATCCAATTGACCGGTTGTCTGTTCGTTTAAAAAAAAATAAATAAATCGTCGTTCTAAATACATCGAACGATATAAGGAGGTAAAAAAAAAAAAAGGAAGGAAAAAGAAAGTATTATTAAATTATATGTAATAAAGGAGTTAACGAGTGTCATTAAATGTATCCGTTTGATTTCATCCGATTAATGATCAAATGAACTTATTCTCATTCGTTCTTTCGTTCTTCCTTCTTAAAGATCTAAATGAAGATCGAATAAAATTTAACGAAAAAAAAAAAAAAAAAAAAAGAAAGAAAAGAAAAAAAACAAAAAAGCGATGAGAGATAGAAAAAGGAAAGATAGATGAATAAATAAAAACTTAAAATAAATAAATAAAAGTAGCGAAGAATAAACGTATTGTAAACTATCGCCCCGGTCCCTTCTATGTATCATTATTATTATTATATATGTACGTAATTTATTAAATTTCACAAAGAGTTTGACGTCCCATGGTCCCGTTCGTTTCGCAGCTCGTGCGCACGGTGGTGATGAAATATATATATCGCTTAGACGCTTACCCATCCACCCAACCCACCCCACCCCTCCCCTTCCCGCCACCGTCCCTCCCTCAACGTGATTTATCTCAACGTTTCCTCCCTTTTCTTCTTTATCGTTTTCCTCCGCCAGGTTTTCCACCGCGGGAACGAGAAAGACGAGAAACTAGAGAGTAAGAGGGTAAAAGAGAGATAGATAGATAGATAGATAGATAGAAAACTGGCCAACCAGGAGCTAACTTACCTAGGGAGAATTCACTAGCTCGCACGTTTACGCGCCAACGCTTCTCGGCGTTTGCTTGTTTAACTTGGATATGAGTTACGAGAGGAGTTGCAGAGAAGATGCGCGCGGTTGCGGGGGTTTGAAAGAAAGATAGAGAGAGAGAGAGAGAGAGAGAGAGAGAGAGGGAGAGGGAGGGAGGGGGAGGAAAAGCACAGGGGAGGAAAGGAAAGAAGGAAGGAAGGAAGAGAAAGAGAGTAAGAAGAAACTGAAACCTTCCCGTTGTGTTACCTCGTTTCTCGACCAGACTTCATAACGCTTTTCTTCCTCTACCATATCTCTCTTTCTCCCTCATTCTCTCTCTCTCTCTCTCTCTCTGTCTGTCTGTCTGTCTGTCTGTCCGTCTCTCTCCCTCTTTCTATCTCGAGTCTAACATAAGATCGACTCGTGTTATTACTTCGACTCCAAAGAGAAACAAACAGTTCGACGACTTCTGGATTACGAGCAGACCGTTCAATCTCTGTACGGATTTCCTTCCTCTCTCTCTTCCCTCCCCTTCTCTCTCTCTCTCTCTCTCTCTCTCTCTCTCTCTCTCTCTCTCTCTCTCTCTCTGCGATGTTTTTCGAAATCGTTAACGATCGTTACACTCGGTTAATGTCCGTTCTTACACGTGCTTTGATGTTTCTGCCTGGCGTATAATATTTTCGTATACGTTGAGGATAAATTTAGAAACTAATCCATATATATTGAACCGTATATAACAGACGCATAATAAAGTCGTAGAGATGGATTTTCTAACGATAATATACGTATATACATATAGCTAATTTAGTTCGTTCGTACTAATCGATTATCGTTCTTCCTTAAGAAGGACAAAAAGAATTAGAATTATAAAAAAAAAAAAAAAAGAAAATAAAGAGGAAAAAAAAGTCGATGAAAACGTTAACGCTCTCACGAACGAGATACCTGTCTACTCTTTTCTCACGTCGATAATAACAAATAAGGAATAATGATGATGATAATAATTCTTAATCCTATTCGTTTCGCATAAACGAATAGTATCGAAATATTCGGAGTAAAAGTAGGATTATAAATAGAGAAAATGAAGGATGAGCTTGTAGGTAATCGCTTGAAATATACGGAGTAAGCGTCAATTATACTGCTGCACAGGATAATACAGCTTCGAGCTATGTTACTCCATATTCGTTCTACAGGTGGTGTGGTGTATCGCACTAGTATCGGTGGAAAACGCTTTCGGCGATTCTGTCCAGAGAGAGAGAGAGAGAGAGAGAGAGAGAGATAAATATATATATATATATATATATATATATTTATACAAAAGTAAGAAAGTCAGGAAACGTTTTAAATAATCCAACGAGTTTGTATTGTACGAGCGATTAAACATTGCGAAAAAATGTCTACTCTCTTAAAAAGAACAATCTTTTTAAATATAAAAGCTAGAAATGAAATCGAATTTAATTAATCACGGACGAGACGACGAGAATGTGTTGGTGCCTGTAATAAATGAATATAATTAAACGAAATATTAATTACGTATCTTTTCGTTGAAAAGTTTTGGACGATGTAATGTTCGACGAGAGAGACACTCCGAGCTGTCCGATATCCACGGTGTCACGATCGGTACTGATAGGTATTGGCTCTTTTGAAAGAGAAGGACGAAGGGTCAAATGAAATCAATGGAACGCGTCTACGATCGACGACTTCGTACGAATACAATCGTGTATATATTTCTTATGACCGCAACGTAGGCATACGTACCATTATATAAACAAATATATATATATATATATAATTACGCATTAGGTAAGGTCCATCTCTTTGCAAACGATGACTCATCGATCCAAATTACTTTCTATGCTTTGTTATTACGCATGAATCACGCACACGTGCACGCATCTGTACATTTATTTTTTTTTTCTTTTTTCTTTTTGTTTGTATATACATGTACACGTATGTACGTACGTACATAACATAACAATAATTTTCGCGAAATAAAATATTTCCGATGGAACGAAAGATACGTTGAAACCCTTTTCTAAACTAAACGCGTTGATCGTTTTCACATTTTCTTTTTCTTTTTTTTTTTTGTACTGTTTCGACCTTGACCCTTCTATAAAATGGCACTCTTTCAAACTTCGACCCTACGGTTAACAAGCCCTACGTCGATGAAAGCTTCGAATCGGTTCCCTCCCATGAGATTCGAGGTTACGACTCTCTTCCCCTATTCCATACCTCCCCTTCCTCCTCCTCCTCTTTCTCTCTATCTATCTCTCTCTCTTTCTCTCTTTCAGTACTCCTCTTTCTCTGTCTATCCCTTTTCGAATACCACCCACGTTCGAAGCTAGCTACTTCGGTGACGGTGACAGAGAGAAGCCACCGGCGTTTTCAATTAAACCCATAATTACGAATTCGATGGGTTTTCGGGGACGGCCTGCAGCAGCACGTGCGTTACCACCCGCCAGGCTAATTAGAGCTTTGATATTTATGCGAGAACGTTAACCGTTTATGCGTACGAGTTCGGTTTGACCCACAAAAGCTTTTAAAACTTTTTACTAAAATTTCATTCGGTATGGAAAAAGAGAGAAGGAAAAAAAAAAGAGGGGGAGAATACGATTCTATTAACGTTATTATAACGATTCGTTCGTAAATCGATATGTGGGGAGGGAGGGTGTATTATTTGTCCACTTCTCGGAAAGGTTTTTCAACGATTTTTTTATCCGTCGGTAAATCTTTATACGAGGGAAAAAATGTTTGTTCGGATGGCAAACGATAAAAATATATACACACACACACACACACACACACACACACACACACACACACACACACATGTACACGTCTAAAGAAGGATCGAATAGGATAGAGTGATTTTCTAGGAAATCGTGTTTTGTCGATTCATTGAGATAAAAATTGTCACTCGAGAACGTCGAGATTCTCAATGTGCAGGAGATATCGGAGAAACTGTCATCGACAAAATGTCTTGATACGAAAGGAAATTGAGTAGGTCGGCATCCTTATCGACTTCTTCTTACTGTCACTTATCGTCATTATTTAGAAGAATTTATCTACGAACGCCTTTTATTATCTCTCGCTGATGTAATATCTAATAAAAAAATAAAATAAAAATAAGTAAAAGTAAAGAACGTATGCCCGCATATATATATATATATATATAATCCATCAATGAGATATATTTTTAAATCGAATCAATTTTGACGAAGTAAAAATATATATGATCTGTTAAAACTCAAACGAACTCTTTTTTTTTTTTTTTTTTTATCATTCCGATAAAACGGAAGCATTTATTTATGATTTTAAATCGTATTATTGTTATTAAAGTACGAATGAAAAATGTATTTTATCAGTGACCATTCCCGAAACGTTTCACGTCTTCAAATGCACTACTATGTTTCATCTTTCTTTTCATCCTTGAATACACTTTTATTTTCCTCCCTTCGTGTGTCTTTCCTTTCTTTCTTTCCTTCCTTCCTTCCTCCTTTCCTTCTTTCCTTCAAACCTTTTTCCCTTACCTCTCGTTCCCGCGCTACTCCTTTTGAAAGCGAGACGCTTGCAATTTCGCACAGCCACGAGAACGCGCGAAAACGAGGAGGGTGGTTTGAAATGGTAAAATGGAAATAATCAGAAAAACGCGAAAAGGGCCCTCCATCCCGTTTTATTCTCTCTATTGGAACTCTAGCTTAATTGTCTCGTTTCTACGCGTTCGTTTCATTTATTCGACTATTCCTAGCGCAAATGCGCAAAATTCTTCTAGTCTGCGTTCGTTTCTTTTTTTTTTTCTCCCTCTTTTCTTTTTTTTTACTTTTAATAAAGAATACTCTCGGTTAGAATACACGACGAAAATATTAAATGGTATTAAAAAGGCGGCCACGTCACACGTTCATTACGTCGCTAAATCTAATGAGTCTGTCAGTGAGAGTCTATCCTTTTCTTTTCCGCCTTTCTCCCCCGCCACCGTTTTTTTCGTTCAATTTCTTTTTTTTATTTTTTTCTTTTTTTTTTTAATTCTCTTTCCTTTTTCCTTTTTCCATGTAATTATACATGTCGTTATCTTTTTTCATCTCACCATTCCAGTGAATTTTTAATACCGTTTTGAAGTTCTCTAAAGGGGAAAAAAAGAATCTCGTAGCGAGCGCGTTGTCGTCGTCATCGTCGTGTCGTCCTCATCTTCCTCTTCCTCCTCCTTCTCCTTCCCCCTCTCCTTCTCCTCCTCCACCTCCTCCACGTCGTCGTCGTCGTCGTCGTCATCATAATCGTCGTCATAGTAGTCAAATGAAAGCTACATGGATACGTTAAAGAGTAACACATTTATCCGGATAATAGATAGACGTGGTAAAACGTATACAAAAATAATGTACATATATATATATATATATACATATATGCGTGTGTATGTGTGTGTGTGTGTGTGTGTGTGTGTGTGTGTGTGTGTGTGTGCTGTCACTAAAGTAATATATTGAGTATATACGAGTACGTTAGAGTCCAGTGAGTCGAACTAGTACGGAATAATAGTAGCGGTGACGGTGGTAATAGTAGTTGTGGCAGTAGTAATAGTAGTGGTAATAGTAGTAGTATTAGTGGTGGTGGTGGTAGTCTGACTCCTCTGGGATTTTCTAAAACCATTAAACGCACGCACCCAGATAGAGAGAAATATTTGCGAAAGTTCATTAAAAAGATAACGACGTATTTAATTACGTGCAAAAAGAAAAAAAAAGGGGGGGAAAAAAAGAAATTACAAAAAAAAGAGAGAGAGGGAGAGAGAAAAAAATAGAGAGAGAGAGAGAGAGAGAGAGAGAGAGGGATAGAGATATAGAAAGAGGAGGAGAATTTCAACTCGTTCAAGCGTGAATTCCCTCTCCCGTTCCGTTTTTCCCATTTTCAGAAGCAAGTCGCGGAGAGCGAAATAAAAAGGTAACGAATTCCGTTTCAGATTCTATTATAATTTCAATGGAAAAATACACTGAGTTCTTTTTTCGAGGCACAAGCGAAAAGAGAGAGAGAGAGAGAGCCCTTGCCCGACTTCTTCTCGTTTTCTCGAAAAAAAAGGCGAAAAAAAAATAATAGAAAAGGAAAAGAAAATGTAAAAAAAAAAAAGGAAAAAAGAAATAAGAGAGCGGGTACAATCTGCTCTAGTTTTCACGAAAAACTGCAAACGCACGATTAAAATAAAAATAAGATGGCAATTGGGGGAAAAAAAAAAATATATCTTTCGTATTTTCGTCGTATCTTTCTCATTTCAAGAAATAAGATAAGAGACAGAGTGAGAGAGAGAGAGAGAGAGAGAGAGAGAGAGAGAGAGAGAAACGCGTGATCGAAGTCAATTGTAAAATTCTCTCTATTTTTATTTCTTAATAATAAATTTTCATAATAAATTTCAATAATATATTCTTTGTGAATAAATTTTATTTTTTTAAAAGAGCGAGAAAAAGGATCACGCGATTTTGATGAACATTAAATTCGATTGGTGTACCTAAAAAAAAAAAAAAAAAAAAAAAAAATGAAATGAAACGAAACGAAATGAAATAAAATAAAATAAAATAAGATAAAATAAAATACGGGTAGACGTACACGTGTACGTCGAAGAATCGACTTTTGATCCACGATGACGTTGTTGGCGGTAAGAAAAGGGAGCGAAGGGGCGGGGTGTGGGGTATAGTGGAAGAAGAGAAAGAAAAAATGAAATAATAAAGAGAGACTCAACATCTGCGAGCAGCATGTGATACACGAGAAGCTGGCCAAGTCGAACGGCCCGGAAATAAGCCTATGGCATTTTCATGGCTCGTGCTTGAAACGTGCTCGTAGCCTTTCTAGGGTTACGAAAACATTGGCTTCACCGGATATTAAACGACTTCTTCGTTCGTGACTAGCCACGCGAATTTATAAAACGAGAGAAAAGAGAAAGAACAACGGGGAACAAAGAAGAGAATACGGGAAGACCTTAATCGTGCTCTCTTTCTCGTTAACGGCTCGACGATTACGACGAAACTATCGTGTTCTCTATTTCGTTTTCAACGAAACAAATCTATTTGGAATGTTCGCTTCGTCTAAAATTTCCACGAGCATTCTTCTCTCATTCTTTACATATATACATGTATATACACGTATATTATCTTTTCTTTTTCATTCATACTTTCGTAGGATTCGTTCGAGGGATCGTACGACGTTGAATAAAGGATGAATAAAATTTTATAATTAATCACGTTACGTGAAACGTTTGAGTGTCCTGGGTCAATGTATTTTTAATTGTAGTAACATTTTTAACTGTTGGAAACGTCGATGATCCCTCCAGCAAGGATGCTATACTTTTACCGAGTTGTGGTATATAGTATGCCAAAGTTCATAACGGAAAATGTTATTATTTTCGAAGGAAGTTCACTCTATAATCTTGGCAATATCGCACAGAGCGAATGGTTTAAAATAACTTACGGTTAATTAAAAGCGAAATGGACTATCTACCGCAGCGGCTTATTGATATAGAAACGAGCGACGCGCTAAAAGAGATGGAAAGTTTACTGTTTTATGTTGAAATAGTGGCTGAGTGAATAAGGGAGAAAGATAAAAAGAGAAAATAGAGAATTCATTTCCAGTTACGAAACGAGAGTTCACCGAAGAGAAATTCGTCAAATCGAGATTGCTCGCAACTGTGTGTCTGTGTGTGTGTGCATGTGTATGTTTGTGTATATATATATATATATATATATATATATATATATATATGTAATATGAATGTTTGCTATCTTCGAAATAGTTTTATCCTATGGTATAATCGACTCCATGAATATGGATACCGATTGGAAAATATAAATACCAAAAAATTGACACAGGTCGGTCTCCTTGACAAACGTTATGGCAAAAATAAAAATCGATATGAATATTCGAAAATGAATCTACGTCGATTACTTGTGAAGTGCAATTAACGCGAGAGACAAGTACCGTGCATTCTCGTTATCTCCATTTTATATTAATAAACAATGATTTTTCAATGCCTTTATAGAATAATATAAACCTCATCGATATTCACAATTTCGATATTGAAAACAGATTGAAAACAAAAGGAGAAAATCATTTGAAAAACACTCGGGCGGGGATGGGGGTGGTAATTTTTTAAATATTAATTACTCGTTTCTCTCGTATACGTCCGATCGACGAGCTTACTACTTCAATCTTTCTGTCTCTCTCTTACTCTATCGTTCTCTCTCTCTCTCTCTCTCTCTCTCTCTCTCTTTGTCAACTTGGAAACTTATTAAACTGGTCTGAATTAGACAGTTGCGTAGTGAAAACGGTGGTTTCTATAAACCCATTAACAAGCTAAGCGCCTATCAAGAGCAGCCGTACTCGAGAGAAATAAGCGTGCATACAGCAAGATTCGCATGACCGACTCGTTCTTTCTGTCTCTCTCACTCACTCACTCTCTCTCTCTCTCTCTCTCTCTCTCTCTCTCTCTCTCTCTCTCTCTCTCTCTCTCTCTCTCTCTCTCTCTCTTTATCTATCTTTCTATTTTTATCCATCTTCTATCTTTGTCCTTTGTCAAGTCAGAGTGAATATGAGAAATATGGAAATACTATGAACCATGTGTCAACGTAAACGTCGATGATTTACAGAAAGAATGAATGAATGAAATAGAGAAAGAAAGAGAGTAAGATAGTGAGAGAGAACTGAGAAGCAATTAAAAGGAATGAGGAAAAGAGAGACACAGAGAGAGAGAGAGAGAGAGAGAGAGAGAGAGAGAGAGAGAGAGAGAGAGAGATACTAATTAAACGAGGTATTTTTCCTTTCTTCTTTTTTCTATTTTTTTTTTTTTTAAATACGTATACTCAACACGACGGAACGACGTTGAACCTCGTACCGGAATTAAACCGAGATCACCTGTTTAAAAATAAAATGAAATAAAAATACCAGCCTGTCGGGGACAGATTCGCAACTTTTGTCACGCTCCATAAACGCCGCAATTTTTCGTACCTTCGCGCAAATCCATTCAGTTTTCGAGATAAAGCAACGACCTGTTCTTAAGCACATCGGCGGACCTTTCGAGGACGATAAGAGAAGACTGAGAGAGAGAGAGAGAGAGAGAGAGGGAGAGAGAGAGGGAGAGAGAGAAGAGGTCACTTCGGGTCAAAGACACGCACGTAGTCTACGATGAAATCGATTCGAAGTGGTCGACAGTATTCGGAAGTAAATCTCACTTAATTTTTTTTCCTTTCTCCTTTTTTTTTTAACTCCTTCCAACTATATTCAATCGTGTAATCGTATCAAAAAAAAAAAAAAAAAAACAGAAAAGAAAGAGATAAAGAAAGAGAAAGAAAAAATATCAAGACTGAAGGAAATTAACTCGTCGATATAAAAAAAAAAAGAAAAGAAAAGAAAAAAATGAGAGAACCCATATAAAAGAAGGAAAAAGGTAACGTCTTTATTTCACGACGAATTGACGTCGTTGAAATCGAGATGCGAACGGGACACTAAACTCGGTTGGGTTATATACTCGAAGGAAATCACCTCGCCTGTAACTTTAATTCCTCGATTATCCTTAACATTGTCCTGTTAAAGTATATTACTTGGCTTTATAGAGGAAACTCTCAGGCGAAGTCCCTATAAGTGCTATAATTTACATCGTCTTATTACCCGTCTTATTCTTTCTCATTCGTTCGTTCGTACGTTTGTTCGTTCGTTCGTTCATTCATTCGTTCGTTCGTTCGTTCGTTCATTCATTCGTATATCCTTTAAATCAAATTATCTATTATTCGCCGACGAACGAGCGAACTATCGAAACGTAACATCGCGATATCATCGATCGCTAATGATAATATTATTCCAACCGTAATATATCGCAAATATCGAAAGGAATTAATGCGAATCTCGAATCTGAATCGTAAAGAAAAATCTCACAATAGAAATTTCCTTTTTGTTCCTTGTAATTGAATTCGCGATGGGAAAAGGCTGATGATAAGCTAATATAACGAAACGATGTTAGATGATAATAGGTTGAAAGATACAGAATGAGAATAAGAGAGAGAGAGAGAGAGAGAGAGAAAGAGAGAATGAGAGAGAAAGATAAAGAGCCCGACGATCTGTTTGAAATAAAGCGTAGGAGTTGATACGTTTTAATGGGTAAGTGTAACGCGTTTGATGCTAACTCAAACGAGCAAAAGACAAGTTCGAGTGGAAGCTTAACGAGCTTCCTTGATATAAGCGAGAAGATTCTCTCCCGCGTTTTAATATAAAATTAATCTTTCGAAAGACGTCTCTTTCTCTCTTTCTCTTTGTCGTGGGTTAAGTACTCCGTAGCCACCGTAAATGGAATTAGCCGAGGTTCAGTCTCGATGGAATGCGATTCGTGATGATGAAACCTTTGCAATGGTCGTATCTACACAACCTTTGAAATATCCAACACGGATGGGGGGGGGAGGGGGAGAGGGTTATACGCACAAGAAATAAGTACTCGGATACGTCGGCGTTATTGATTTTAATCAAAAAGAAAAAAAGGAGGAAAAGAAAGTGAGGTGGGAGGATAAAAGGAAAGCAAGGATAGGAAGATGTCTTAAACCAGCTTTAAAATTAATCCTTTACGACGCAACTTTACTTCGTCGTCTATGAATATAAATAATAATATGAAAAATTTATGCTCGAACGGTCGTGAAATTTAAATTACAAGTATTAATTAATCGCAGATATAAAAAGTTAGAAAAACACGCGCTCGATATGACTTCAAAGTTCGTTGGAGGGTAAAGAGAAAGGGAAAGAGGAAAAGGATAGAAACGAAAGAGAAGAAAAAAATGTAGGGAAAAAATAAAAGTCGTAGAAAACGGAATAATATGAAGTAGTTGTAAAAATGTTACAACTTTTCTGAGTGAATTCGATGTATGTATGTACATATATATAACGTATAACATATGGAGGATCGAATGAGAAAGATTACGATGCATACGAAGTTACGTCTGTTACAGATGCAATTACGTAAAAGTGTCGACCTTGCGACAGAAATGAAAACGAAATGTCGATAAGTTTAGCGACGATCGATTGGTTTTCTCTCGTCGCGACAACGCGAAACTGTACGTACATGGGATATCTATCGACAGGCACGTTCAACGCAAGCTTACAGCAGAGAGACATTGAGAGAGAAAGAGAGAGAAAGAGAGTACAACCGACCACCCAACGCGAAGAATTTTCCCGAGTCCGTTTAATGATTTAAAACGAAGAAAAAACGATAGAGTGGTAGGAGGAATAACAATTATTCGTCGTCGTCTTCCAACCCGCAAATCGTCTCATTAGAAAACGAAATAGAAGGCGAAAGAAAAGGAATCGTTCGAAATGTTCGACATCCTTGACTCTTTAATTTATCTTTGCATATTTTATATATATATATATATATATGTATATATACTTCTCTTTTTTTTATATTATTTTTTACTTTTTTTTTTTTATAATTTTTTCTTGTTCTTTCCTATTTCAAGATTCAACTTCGACATATGTGCGTATGCCTGACTGAGGACGCTTTATAATGTCAAATACTATATTTATCATTGACAATAAAATATCTCAATCGTTTTACACTGATTTTTTGTCCATCTTCTTTCCCTTAATTATTTTATTTAAAGAACGACGTGGATATTATAACGAAGCTCGCGTTCTTTTTATCTTTTTTTTTTTTTAATATAAAACGCAAACACGTATATACACGTATGTAAACGTGTATATAAACAGCATCGGCAAACATTTGCGGACAGCTCTTCGTTTGTTTAATTTGTTGCCATGTTACTGATATTTGTATATACATATATATATATATATATATATATATATATATATATATATGTATGTATGTATGTATGTATATAATATACACATATTCAATTAATAGAAAAATTGATGTCGATTCTAAACGAACGATGATAAGTCCTCGTAGTTCGATAAAATATTTTTTGAAATATTATTTTACAACGGGAAAGGGATACTTGAGAGATATCTCGTTATTGAGATAGAGACAGAGACAAACAGACAGACAGACAGACAGACAGACAGACAGACAGACAGACAGACAGACAGACAGACAGAGAGAGAGAGAGAGAGAGAGTGAGAGAGAGAAGGGAAGAGATGGAGAAAATGAGGGTCTCTATAAAGGAATTATTCGTGACAGTAGCTCCGCGTGTCGTTTTGGACATTTTTCTTTTTGTTCTTCTTCTTCTGACTGTAATGGAACCGTTTGAGTGCGACCGTTCGATTCTCTTCCCTTGCCGATGTAGATTGAATTGCTTTTCCAGGTTGCCACCGCCACGATCGTTCCTGGTACTCGTCCGTTATCTATCTTCCTCTTCGTTCCACTTTCTCGCTATCTCTCCCTCTTTCCCTCCCTCACTCTCTCTCTCTCTCTCTCTCTCTCTCTCTCTCTCTCTCTCTCTCTCTCTCTCACTCTCTTACTCTCTGTTTCTCCGTCAGCTCGATATCTCGTCCACGTTCTTGATCCGTGCCATCGAATTGACCACGGATTAATTGAAAACGCGCGGTCTTACCTTACTTCGGATATCTACGGACAAAAGTGTATATACGGGACATTCTGATTTTAAATTACGTTATTCGTCTCACTTTTTAACGAATTATTATTATTATAATTATTATGATTTTTATTCGCGTACGTCATTCTCTTTCTCTCTCTCTCTCTCTCTCTCTCTCTCCCTCTATCTCCCTCTTTCTCTCTCTTTTTTTTTTCCATATCTTTTTGTTCGCTTCTTCCGCACCACCGCCGCTCATTTTAGAACGAATTTTATAGAATTTTTCTTTTTATTCGTCAAAAAAGAAAAGGGAAAAAGACGAGAGAAATATAATAATAATAATAATAATAATAATAATAATAATAATAATAACAATCATTTGAATCGAGTAAAAATTTAGAGATGGTCCATTATCCTTTGCCAGCAAATGACCTCGATTGTTTTTATCTTTTATTCCTTTCTCCGTTACCCTTTTTCTTTTTTTCTTGTTCTGTGTGTGCGTGTGGGTGTGTTTTTTTTTTGGTTTTTTGTTTTTTTTCCTTTGAGTATACCCCAAAAAGAAAATATTCAATAACGTGTATTGTCTACATCGCAGAGAAAATTCATGTAAATACTTTCAAACGATATTTTCTTGTTCTTTTTAACCCTCCGTTCCTCGTTCCTTTTCCCTTCCTCTTTTTCTCTTTCGAAATTTTTGCATAAAGCAGACGAAAAACATCCTCGAATTTCAAAAAGTTACTCCCGCCGACTGTCGCCGGTGGTTAAACTTGTAGAGCAACTTCCTCCCTTTTTAATAATATTTTTCGTGGAAAAATTAAAATTTTTTCTTCATAGGGAAGGTTCGCCCCGTCCAATAGGGGAGAGGGAAGAGGAGGGAGGGGTGAGAGGGGAAGGGAGGAAGGGTGGGAAGGAGAGAGGACCGAAAGTGGCTACGAAATAAACTGAGAAACAAGATATTCTTACTCATTTTACGTTGGCACAAATTGCTCGAGAAGGGAACAAAAAATAAAAAGAGAGAGAGAGAGAGAGAGAGAGAGAGAGAGAGAGAGAAAGAATCAAATACGAGAAAAGGGAAAAAGCTCATGCGGAAGGAAAGTAAAGAATGCCAAATAAGAACGAAGCAGGACATTCTCGGTGTTTCTGCGCTATGCGTGTCCCCTAGTTTGCTCGGCCCCGAGCAAAGTTCTTTGAAATGCACGCAAAAATGAAAAATCAAGAAAGAAAGAAAGAAAGAAAGAAAGAAAGAAAGAAAGAAAGAATGAAAGAATGAAAGAGAGAGAGAGAGAGAGAGAACGAGGACGTTGAAACGTAAACCGAAATAATCCTTTTATTTTCCGCGCGTTCGACGGCAGAAAATAAGAAGAGAAGAAAAAATAAAAAAAAATAAAAAAAAAGGAAACTTTTGAACGGCGAAGGAAGGAAGAGAAATGAGGAGAATTCTGGATAACGTGGGGAACAAGTTAAGAAATAGGAAAATGAGGAGGGAAATTGAATATGAAAAGGAAAATAGGAAAACCCATGGAAATAAATAATTTCAATTAATGATGGTAATGAAAACGGAAGGTTACGAACGAATCATTTGCTATTCTCGTTATAACTCGTTTTGTCTAAACAAAAGCGAAAACGAAAACGAAAACAAAAATAATAATAAAAAAAAAGGGGGGAGAGAAAAAGAGAGAAGAAGAAGAGAAAGATAAAGGAAAGAGAAAAAAAAAAAGGAAAGGATAATTAGGAGCCGAATAAATTCGTCTGAAAAGTCTGCAGCAGGGAGAGGAGTAAATTCGAGCTTTTGGCTTGAAATTTCACCTATCTCTACTTTTCCTATCCTTTCTCTCTCTCTCTCTCTCTCTCTCTCTCTCTCTCTCTCTCTCTCTCGTTTTCCTACTAGAAAGAGAGAGAGAGATATTCTACTTTTCCCATTCCGAAACCTTTTCCTCCTTCTCGTCGTCCTCCTCCTCCTCCTCCTCGTTCTTCTCCATCTCCACCTCCTCCTTCACCACCTCTTCCTCTCTCATCCTCCTTTCTCTAGCGTACAAAGCTCGAGGAGTGGTCAGTGCTGTAAGCCATGTTTAGAAACACACCAAACAACCCCTGGACATCGTTACGAATGCTTCAGACGAAAACACGACGAGACGTCTACATTGGCAAGGATATACTCGAGAAATACCT
>OU426871.1:980000-985000 GCA_911387685.1 Dolichovespula media
GAATACGATGGTTCACCGTCCGAATAGAAAGAAATCTGCTCGTTATTCGAATAAGAATGAGATATACGTGCGTGTGTATGGAAGTACGACTATCAAAAAAACCAAAAAATTCTTACAATTTCCTTTTAGATCGATGGAATAAAATCGTGGGAACGATTTTGTTCGTTTTTTTTCTTTTTTCTTTTTTCTTTTTTTAGATACGAATTATAATACTGATTTCGTAATGATTTTTTATTTTCGAACGAAGGGTACCTAGGGCAAATACTCGAATTAAAATATTGAAATAATGGAGGAAAAGAGGGAACGAGGGAAATCGTTTTATATGTGTGTATATATATATATATATATATATATATATATATATATATATATATATGGGTGGTGGTATATCTCCAAGTTAAAGTTATATCTACCTCTCGTTAAATCAACGTAGATAGCTAGCTAGCTATCTAGAATCGTTCTATTCCGTTGTCCTTGCGAACGCTGTTGAATTCTCGTGAAAGTCGAGGAGATCGTTTGTCTGTAATTAGTCGACTCTCAGGGTTGTCGACACGTTCGAATGTAGATAGAAATGAGAAGGAGGAGGAGGAGGAGGAGGAGGAGGAGCATCCTACGAAAAATCCTCTTCCTTATCTTGTTAAATGAGTTCTAGAATTTTCATTGTTACTATCGGAAAAAGAATTAGAAGTAGAGGATGGAGAAATAATAATCGGCGAACGTATCCCGTAAGAAAGTTTAAATTGACATTATCTTTTATGAATGAACATCGATTAGAGATATTTTATTTAAATCGTCTGTCTGCCCTTCGAACGAGTACCACTGTTAAATTAAAAAGAGGAAGAAGAACAGAAGAAAAAAAGAAACGAAACGAAACGAAAGGAAAGGAAAGGAAAGGAAAGGAAAGGAAGACAAAGAAACGATCGAACCTACGACTTAATGAAAAAGTAAAAACGACCTGTCCTTATTTAAAAATACCAAAGTATAATAGCAAATAAAACCCTTATCGAGATATTCAAAACACTTGGCCGATTATACCCCTTCCAATAACCTTCTACTTTAAAAATCCTCGTGGTCGTTATTGCACCGATCGTGAGACAACACGGATCATCGTGAGATCCTTAAATACCACGTCCAGGGAGTCCTTCGAAGAGGAACTCCCATGTCGAGAGAGATGCGGGTTCTCTCTCTCTCTCTCTCTCTCTAGCTATTCTTCGACCCTCTTGCGGTACCCTAGGGAAAATGAATGAAAAATATTGTCTCGGACACAATGGCCTTGAGAACGAAAAAGAAGATATCTTGCAGGCTCTCTCCCTCTCTCTGTCTTTCAAGGAAGTAGCTGAGGAGAGAGAGAAGCAAGTTATACGGCAGGATTACGAGATTGCTACGGGGGGATTACGAAGATGGCTCCTGGGACGTCCAATCTCAAGGATAAACACTTTCTGACGTTCTTACGCCCTGCTGATTCTCTCCTTTCGTCGTACCCTCGCGGTTTCCCACTTTTTTTCCCTCTGTTTTCACCTATACACCTTCCACTTCTAACCCTCTCTCTCTCTCTCTCTCTCTCTCTCTCTCTGTCACACTCTTCGATCCCCTTTTTTATTTTTTGTCTTCCCTCTTCCTTATGAAGGACTCCCGCAGACACGACCGAATTACTCGCAAAAACTCATTTTCCTTTCTTCTTGCTTTGCCACGACTGGCCGACTCCCGCTCGTCGTTGGAATATTAAAAATTTAATTATAAAAATACCTCTAGCCTCTCTCTCTCTCTCTCTCTCTCTCACACGCTCTGTCGCTCTCCCTCACCCCTCTTCTTGCAAGTTCGACTTCAGCGAAGTATATCAGATCTCTACCTCCTGGAATGAGTACGACTTCTCGCGGGAGACTTTATATCATTACCCCCATTCCTCCATCCCTCCATCCCACATTCCATCTTCCCCGTTCTCCAAACTTGCCAAATTCCAAGAATGTTGCGTTACTCGAAAGATGGACACTCTTCTTTCGTAGGGACATTCGTGTACTCGCAAAAAGATATACGTATATATATTTATTTCGTTCGATCTATCGCGAACCTTGTCCGAGAACTCTCGTTTGTTCGTATAAACGAATTATTCAACTAAAATGCATCGATCGAAATCGTTTATTCATACGAAATAAATCTTGCTTTTCTCTTTTTATTTTTTAATTTTTTCTTTTTTTTTTTATACGTCGTAAATAATACATGAATTTCTTAAATTCGTTTAATCCCGAAACAGTAAAATGATAATCCGCAACGGACGAGTGGTTTCGGTATATTATTTCGCGAGAAGCAAAAGATGGATTAAATTCGCGAGCTACGTCTACCGTGCTTATACCTACATATTTCCTACCACCTTCCTATAGTCCCGCGATTATTTGTGGTTTCACTCGGCCAACTTCCAAGCTTTTCGGATTAACGCAACGCAACGCCACGGCGTACTGCGAATGAAACGGATTTTGAGTTTAAACAAATGCCTCGGAGTTATCTCTCTGAGCGTTTAACCTCTCCAGTCGTCGTTTGTCCTATCGTGAAATTAACGTAATTAAAAAAGATTAAAACAAAACAAGGAAAAAAAAAATAATATTAACGAACGAATCTCTGTTGCCAAACGGACAAATTTTTATTTTGGCGCGACCCCGATGATTTTCTTTTATCTTGCTTTCTTTTCTTTTTTTTTTAGATATGTAAAATAAATTTATTCTCGAAAAAAAGAATAGAAAAAGAAATTTCTTAAACACGCCTCAAGTAGTAATTGTCAATAATGAATATATGTATGTACATTCGAATATTTATGCGATAAATGAATACATTTAAGTGTTATTTAAAGTCACGAAATACGAAAGCAAAGTATTTACGATTTAATCAGTAATGGGAATATATTTCTGGGATAAATGAAGCTCTCGTTTTACATGAAATTTGCATTGGATATCGAAAATAATGTAATAAAAATAACAACCTCTCTCGTTACATTCTCTGAATGCAACGAATCAATTTTCATGAATATATGTATATATATACCTGCATACATATAAGCAAAATATGCATCAGGTTTTCTATTTCATAAATACATTAAATATCAAATGATTGCGTAAGTAATATCTATATTTACATGTTTTTATATGATACCCCGTGAATGTTTTAAAACATTTTCTCGTATGCTTCAAATTCAAGAAGTAACGAACAAGTATGTGAGAGCAAATCATTTGCAAAAGATAATATTTACCCTCATAATCGAACCCTTTGATATTCTTTAACGCTTATTATAACTAAACATTTGCATTTATATACTTGATCGTATTTGTTTCTCCGCGCCGTCTAAACTATGTTATAAAATACGATAGGCCAACGCTGGCCAATGTTTACCAACAATTAGCACTATTAATTTTAATAATTTACAATTTCCCCTTGGACACTGGCAATGTAATTGCCGTGCGATTGTTACCAAATGGTGCGGACCCTTTTGAATAATGCATATTCCTAACAACTTCAGCCATTAACCTTTCATTTCTATGCGACCAAGCGATGTATGCGTTTACCTTGAAACTTTAAAATTTGTTAAACGTTTCGAAAAATGTGTATTAATTAAATAATAAAAAAAAAAAAAAAAAAAAAAAAAAAAAAAAAAACAATGAGAAAGAAAGAGACAGAGAAAGAGAGTGAAAGTGATCGATAAAAGTGATCATCGATACCGACTATCTCCATCCTTGTACATTTTATCCATTCGATATCAAAACTCACGGATTAAATCGGTCCATTAATAATATGTTTCGATTTTTTCCAATAAACGTTGATATTTTTATCTACTCGATTTATAAAAACGACACGTTGACAATTACGTTCACGTTCGTTTTACACTCCCGTTTATTATCACTTTTCCATTTTTCCCCTATTGTTTTCCTTTTCCTATCTGTTCCATCATTTTTCCTTCCCTTTCCTCCATTAATCCCGTCCTATGATTAATTTCGAATTTACTTGATACAATGGATAAGACGTTTCGATATCGCATTAGTCGAATGTATTATAGTAGGGAGGATTAACAACAATAGCCCGGGATATCGTGGCTAATTACCAGTACGGACAATCACAGGCCTCACTCCATGATTCATAGGAGCTCTGAAACGGAGAAGCATTTATAATGATTGCTATTACCTTTTGTTAGCTTCTAAAGATTAATTGTTGTTCTCAGCTGGAAAATCTTTACGAGTATTTAAACGGAGTTAAACGATATGTTTGAGAATACAAAAATACAAAAAATATAATACGACAATGTATTATAATATATTTATACGCGATATATATATATATGTAAATAAAAAAGGGAAGAAAATACATGCGTACGTACCTATATATTATAAAAAAAAATTACCCAGGTATACAAACCAACCTATTTAACCCATAGAAAATGATACTTGGAGTCTCTCGATTGAAAAAAAGAAAAAAAAAGAAAAAGAAAACAAAAAATATTTATTATAACAACCGGGAGGGGTCGTGGGGGCGGGGCGGGGCGGGGGGGGGGGGGGGGTAGGAAGAAAAATATCAAAGTAATTCGAGAAGGATGTTATCGAAGTGCCATTAACCCCAAAAACTCTCGGACAATCGCGCGATTCTCTCGGCGAACGAAAGGCAAAGGATATTTACGAGGGTCGTTGCGAGCATTAAAAAGGGACATCGACGTCTTTCAAACGATTTACACCCTCCCAATACCCTCGCCCTACGCAGAAGGCGAGAATGCAAACCAGCCGACAATTTCGAACTCTTCTTCGTTCCCTATCCCTCGATTTTATCTGTCTATCTATCTATCTATCTGTCTATCTATATATATATACATTTATTTATTTCACGCTCTTTCTATTTCTCTCTCTCCCTCTCTCTCTCTCTCTCTCTCTCTCTCTCTCTCTCCTTCTATCGATTACACTCGACATCCTTTTTTTCTCTTCTCGTTTCCCCCGGACAGAACATTTTCAACGCATAACGTTAACTACTTA
>OU426871.1:987500-995000 GCA_911387685.1 Dolichovespula media
CTGAAATGTCGAAAGGAAGAAGAGAAAAAGGAAAAGAGAGAGAGAGAGAGAGAGAGAGAGAGAGAGAGAGAGAGAGATGCCTTTCAAGCTCCGATCTTTCACGAGAATTCTCGAATTCTTAACAAAACGTCCAAGCTTTACTATCTTTCTGTCTCTTATTTCGTAGACGGAACGCGTTTGGAACGCGTTTAACGTGCTCGCGATACTTTCTATCCCCCTTTAACTAAATATCAAAAAGAATAGTTCCCGAGTTATCCTACCCTCTTTCTCTTCTACATGTTCCTACGCCAAAAGCACTATCGAGGTCTCGTTCGTCGGATCGATCCGAAAAGTTAGATCGATCCACGATCGAAACCCTCTAATCGTTCTACATGACCCATCATTCACCAAGAGACATCGACATTCTGCGATTTCTTATGGTTCTCTTTTCTTTCATCCATCTCTCTCTTTCTCTCTCTCTCTCTCTCTCTCTCTCTCTCTCTCTCTCTCTCTCTCTTTCTCTCTTCCTTAAGCCTCCCAAAGGATTTCGGAACATCGTTCGAGGGGAACCTTTGTCATGCCGACGAAAGCTACGAATACCTTACTCTTTGAAATTTTATCTCAAGAATTTTCAAACGTGAGAGAACGATGTTAGGTAATAAAGAGAGATGATGGCGTATTATTATAATTCTTTCTCCCGCCTTCTCTACCACCCTCTACCCCGCTGCTAAAAATTGAAATTTTTACAAGTCAAATCGTCCTAATCCGAACGTATTATTGGAATGTCTGATCGACTTCAAACGATAACTTTTACGACCCCTCTTTCTAAATATTTAAAACAATGTTTAAAAAAATAGAAAAAGAGAGAGAGAGAGAGAGAGAGAGAATCGATTGATGTATCATTCGTCTCCATTTTTTTTTTTTTTTGTAAAGATACCGTACACCACGATACAGTTGGAACTCTGTGGTGAAGGTGACGAGTGATAAAAAGAAAGTGAAAAAACAAAAACAAAAAAAAAAGAAAAGAAACAAAGTGTAAGAACCCGTTCCGACTGTTTGGCCTACATTCACCTTGGAAAAAAAAAAAAGGGTTAAGGCAAGGCCTTTATTGGGTTAATATTTCATGCTTGACGAGCGCGATGCGACACCGCCACGAAGATAAACCATCCTATTCGCTCCCTCCTTCAAAAGCCTTCGCAGTTGACGTTTTACGAGCGACGGCCGAGGTATTACGTCCCTCTTTTTCAAATTTATCTTTTACGGAAACGCGCTAACGCGGCTAATGGAAAGGAAAAAGGAAGAAAAAGAAAAAATAAAAACGAAAATGGCCACTTCAGCTTCGCAGGGCACCTTTTATATTCATCGATGAATATTTTTTTTCCTCTTATATTTTTTCTTTCTTTCTTTCTTTCTTTCTTTCTCTCTTGGTCTTTCTTTCATTTCATTTCCTCCTCTTTTCTTCTTTTGCAATTTTTAAATTTCTTCCTCCTCTTCTCCTCACCCTCCTCTTCCACTAGATCTTCGTAAGACACGAGAAATAGTTATAAATAGATACGTATACGCGCGAGCGCGCGTCCGACATAAGCCCAACGAATTTTCCATCTGGCTGCACTCCATTTTACTCTTTAATTAAAAGATCATGGTGGCGCCCCTCCCCTCCACAAACCCTCTCCCATCCTCTTATAACCACCGCGCTACTCAATACTCGATATATGTATGGTACGTATGTACCTACGTACGCGTCATAAAATGGAATTTAATTAAATTCGATCGAATCATTACTCGATTCGTCGAGAAGAAAGGGCCAGTAAATAACGTCAGATAAATCATTGCGACTACGTTTTAATCGTCCGATGATAATTAATCTCGAACGATAGAGAATCGATAAAAAGAGACAAAGAGTGAAAGAGAAGAGAGAATGAGGGAGAGAGAAAGAGAGAAAAACCATTTATTTTCATTGATATTACCCTAATATTGAAAAGAGAGACAGAGAGACAGAGAGAGAGAGAGAGAGAGAGAGAAAGGGGAGATAAATAGTCATCGGAAAATGAACCACAAAATACATTAAAAAAAAAATAAAAAAAAGGAAAAAAAGATAAAAGTCGGGCAGACCGATCGAATCATTAATGGATTTGTACCATAAAGAGATGGCCGAATAAATAACATGAAAGAAAATACATTATTCGATTTCGTTGTAATCGCGTTGTAATAATTGTTAACGTGAATAAAACGAAAATCGTGAAATACGAATGGTCGAAAGAAAGAAAGGAAAAAAAAAAAAGGAGGGAGTCGGGGGTTCATCGAAGAGGGTGTAGGGGGTGAGAACCAAACGCGCGACGGTGGGGAGGGGTGAAGTCGGTTCGGAGAGGAGGTAATGATAAAAAGAGGAATAAAAATAAAAATGTGACAAAAGTTAAACGATCGTGGAGCTTATTAAAATGAAAATGAAAATAAAAAAAAAAAGAAAGAGGATAAAAAAGCCCTCGTTTTCAATGGAACCACGATTGAAAAGGCTCGATTGTTATTTCTGTTATTTATCCTTGATGCAAATGAAATTGTGTAAGTGGAAACGCCGCGAAGAGGGAAACGAGAGAGAGAGAGAGAGAGAGAGAGAGAGAGAGAGAGAGGAGAGATGAAGGAGGAGGAGGTATAAGAGAGAAAGAAGAGGAGGAGGAGGAGGAGGAGGAGGGATAGGGATGTCTCCCATGTACGTGGTCGTTCCAAGTCGTTCCTCGTTTTAAGAAGCGCAGACGACTATCATCGATATTCTTCCCTCGAAGTCGAGCTCAAGCGGGGAATACCGATCGAAATTGTGTGTCCTCCTCACTTCTTGCCTTCTCTTCTCCGGCAAATATTTTTGCGCTCTCCTGATTTCTTCTTCCCAATGGAGGCCGCCAAACTATTCGAATTCTCGATACGTAAGGAGGACACCGCGTTTGTGTAATTATCCGTTTCCCGATCTCCGATACAAGCACACAAACACGTACACGTACACTCACATACGCGTGACACTCGTCTCATGTGTATATATAAATATATATATATATAACAAATAAATGTTCTTTAAGAAACGTTCGAAAATGGCGAGAAGAAATTTAACGAAAGAAAAGAAAAGAAAAAAATAGAAGAAACCTAGCAAATTTGTTTTCTCTCACGTCGTATTTAATAATACGAATGACGATGCAAGCGCGTAAAATCTCGAAAAGAATATTTTCTACGCGTCCGTAGAAGGATTTGTTAGAAAGAAAAGAAAAAGAAAAAAAAAGGATTAAATATCCTAGCCAATTACTTGATAAGACAAGAGAGAAAGAGAGAGAGAGAGAGAGCCACACGGCGAGTAAACCAAACGAGAAGACGAGAGAAACTCTGTGGAAAATGCGAGAAATGAGGAAGAGAGAGAGAGAGAGAAAACAAGTAAACCAACTTAGACCGAAGATGCTCATCCATACATGCAGGAAGAGTAAACCATACGTAAATGTACGTACACACAGGAAGAACTATGGTGTGTGTGTGTATATATATATATATATATATATATATATATATATATATATAGGGTGAATTCCACGACTAGAGCTTTACGAATTCCTATCATCCTTCTAGAGTTTTCTATCTCATTGTTGAACAAACGTGCCGAACAAAGCAAAGATTCATAAAAGCAGCAACAATTTCGTTACCTCTTTGGAGTCTATCCAAACAAAGCGAGGATATATTTCGTATAAAAAAAAAAAAAAAAAAAAAAAAAAAAAAAAAAAAAAAAAAAAAAAAAACAAGAAAGAAGAAGAGGAGAAGAAGAAGAAAAGAAGAAAGGATATAGGCAGAGAGAAAGGGAGAATAAAAATGAAATGAAAGGTGGTGTGATGTAAGAGATGAAGTACGTGTCGTTGAAAAAATTACGCTTATAGCCGTAATGGAATAGATCGTAGTAACGTTTCGCGAGAGGACGTGAAGAAAATGAGTCACCCGGTATAGATACTTTTAGCTCGCATCCGCGTTCGAGATGTTAAGAGCGTGCGCTGCCTGCGCATACAACACACGCACGTATAGAAGCGCACCAATATATCGGAGCAAGAGCAAGCAAGCTATATCCCGTAACTCGGAGGTTACGCGCTATCCGCAGGAAGACTTCGTAATTCTTCGTGCGTCACAAACGTGCCCGTGTTCTCTCCGCGTGCGTTTACAAGGGATATCGGAGTACTACGAGAGAGAGAGAGAGAGAGAGAGAGAGAGAGAGAGAGAGAGAGAGAGAGGTAAAACCCGGAGGAGTTACAGGCTACGTTCACACCGAGCGAATATTACGTGTATTATTCACCTTATTATGTGTATTATCCACCTTATTATGTGTATTATACAACTAATCGAAGATTATGTGTATTATAAGAAAAAGAAAAAAGAAATAAAAGACAAAAAAATTATTCTCAAATCGATATCGATGGGTATAGACGATCTAATAATCTTCCAAAGAAATTGATTCATTTTTTTTCTTTTTTCATAGTAACATTTTTATACAAACACAGAGAGAGAGAGAGAGAGAGAGAGAAAGAGACAATATATTCGTGTATACGATATGTATATAATTGTTTGGTTTGATTATATCAAAATAAATAGGAGAGTTTACGAATGATCAATAGTTAATATACTAATAATAGTTATAATGATAATGATAATGATAATGATAATAATAATAATGCTCTTTTATCACGATATCACAATAGTAGTAATCGAATAAACCGAAGCAAAGCTATCGCAGCTGCACTCGCTTTCGAGCCTAATTTTCGCTCCAGTGCACACGCGGAGTCTGTTGCAGAGATGGAAAGCAAGGCGTATTTTATACGTACGTAAGAACGAACGAACGAAAACGATCGATAGATCGATCGATCGATCGATCGAACTAACGAAAGTAAGCAATACTGTTTCCAACGCGTATCGAAAACGTCGCTAAAGTTATTCGAATAAAAGACTACGATCTATCAGGAATGAGAGGAGAATCACTGCGAGGTGATTCTTTTTCTTTCTTTTTTCTTATTTTTTTTTTTCTTTTTCCTGTTTGTATTCTTTCTCTCTCTTTCTTTCTTTCATTATGAAAAGAAGTAGCTCACTCGGTCGACATGTGAAAGCATTTTTTATTGTATTACGTCAAGACTAAACTGAGCAAGTACTTTGGAAACGCGCGAAAGAACGTGGAGATCCATTGTCTTGATAAAAAGCAGGAAGAGGCAAAAAGGGGGCAAACTCCTTATCGTTAACGACACACACGTTGAAAAGGCGCGAGTTAATTCGAGTGGCAGGTCAAACACGAGGTATTCGCGTCTAAACCCGTTTCGAATAGAACCGGAAGAATCGAATAGGATAGAACAGGATAGGATAGGATAGGATAGGATAGGATAGGATATAGGAAAGGAAAGGAAAGGAAAGGAAAGTTTTCCTGCCAACCTCTTCGGGCCCCATCCCCTCTCCCACCCACCCCGTATACATTTACTCTACTTTAATAGGTTTACTCTTCGTCAAGGAAGAAACTGTTAAACGTAAGAGCAGGGGAAAAAAAAGAAGAAGAAGAAGAAGAAGAGGAGGAGGAAAAAAAAGAAAAGTGATAAGAAGGAAAGAAAAACGACGAAATATTGAAATAATTTCGACGAGTTCTTTTTTTTTTTTTTTTTTTTTTATTGGAACTCCTTTGACGAGAGAAATAAATGAAAAAAAAAAAAAAAAAAAGAAAGAAGAGGAAGAAGAGGAAGAGGAAGAAAAAATTATCGATTTACTGTTTTTAACTTAGTTTCGTTCTTCGTTAATCCTCGATCAAATTTAAACGGGGGTGAGGGGGGGGGGTAAGGTGTGGTGGGAAACTTAAAAGAACCGATCGATAAAAATGTTACACGCAATTAAAGCGAATTAATTCGTCGGGTAACCGTATAGAGAAAAAAAGAAATAAATAAAAAAAAAAGAAAAATAAACAATAAAAAGAAAAAGAAAGAAAGAAAGAGAGAGAGAAAAAGAAAATATTAAAGCAACTATGAAGTTTCTCGTGAAGCTACTACATTCCTTCGGTTAACTCGTCTATACACCTCACTCCTCTACGTGCCCTACGAGAAAGAAAAAGGGTTGGGGGAGACGAACTTTAGTGAATAAAGAATTTTTAATGGAAAAAGTATTTCTTAACCAAGGCTACGCTTTAAAATTTAACAAATAAAAGAAAAGAAAGAGAAAGAGAGAGAGAGAGAGAGAGAGAGAGAGAGAGAGAGAGAGAGAGAGAGAGAGAGAGAGTGGAGTAAAAAGTTATGCTGTTGTAGTTAGTCATGAAGGAACTTTATATACCCTATGAAATATGTATATACGAATAATGATCTAACGCAATATTAAATGGTAAACTCCTCTCATAGCGGATACATCAAATTTAACACGGGATTTAGAAGTCGATTGAAACGATTGTTTCCAATAATTTTCATAAAAAGTCGCGATTAAAAGTCTCATCGAAATATTTATTTATTCCCCTACTCCTCCCCGCCACCGCCCCCCGTCCATTAAAATTTTTTCCTCATTCGAAGACAGTCATTTGAATCATTCTTACGAACAGGAATAATTACAGGAATAATTTCGAATAGTTTTTACGATGCGAATTCAAACTTTAATAATAATAATAATAATAATAATAATAATAATAATAATAAAAATAAGAAAGAAAATAGAGGAGCAAGCAAAAAAATTGTCCGTAAGAAAACTTTCTAATTCGTTGCGACACGAATTTATTCTTTTTCTCTTTCTCCCTTTCTGTTTTTCTCGTTTTTTAACAAAAAAAGGAAAGGAAAGGAAAAGAAAAGAGAAGAGAAGAAAAGAAGAGAGAGAGAGAGAGAGAGAGAGAGAGAGAGAGAGAGTAAAAGTGAGATTGAAAAAGATTTTCTATACCTTCTGCTTGTGATATATCTTAGGACCTTTAAATCTCAGGATCAAAGAGGTTGTGAGAGAAGCTTAATGCTTTGACATACCACAGCGGATACGGTGTGTGTGTGTGTGTATGTGTGTGTATATGTGTGTGGAGCGTAGGTTTCTTTAGGTGACGGTGCTATACGTACGTACATAAGTACGATACGTACGATAGGAGAGAGCAAAGAGAAAGAGAAGTAGAGAGAATGAGAGAGAATGAGAGAGTGAGTAAGTAAGTAAGTAAGGTAGAGAAAACCGTGTGGTAAATCCGCTGGAGAGACGAAGCAGGATAGAGAAAGAAAGGTAACGGCGTGGTAGGAGCGGCAACTGGCCCGACTGGAAACCAGTGGCGTGGATCGGTACAACTTGATCCAAGATTTTCTTCTTTCTTATCACAATAAATCTTTAACACTGATTTATTTCCCCCATCGTCGTAAAAACCATCATGAATTGTCTTAGAATACGATTATTAAATATCGAGATAAATCGATTGGATAGAGATAAAGAGGGAGATAGATAGGGAGAGAGAGGGAGAGAGAGAGAGAGTGAGAGAGAGAGAGAGGCTGTTGGAACGATTTTAAACAACGTGAGAGATCGGACGGA
>OU426871.1:1002500-1015000 GCA_911387685.1 Dolichovespula media
ATATATATATATATATACGTGAAGCCAGGCGCGGCACGCGGAAAAGGAAGATAATTTTTAAAGTTATTCAATGTAGCGAAATGATCGAATAAATCTTTTCGAAGAAAAGTAATATAATAACGGGGTAGAGGGTAACGGGGAAGTAGAAGAAGGTGGTGGGACGGGTGTGGTGCGGGAGGGAGGGAGGAGCTCGTTGAAACGTAAACGATGAAATTTTCGAAACAGAAAATTTCTCTTTGATATCGTAAGAAATAGAAGAAAGAGATGTAGAGGGAAGGGAGGGAAGAAAGTTGAAGGTGGAAGAATGGGGCGCGAGGAGGAGGAGGAGGAGGAGGAGGAGGAGGAGGAGGAAAAGGAGGAGGGGGAGGGCGGGTGATATGGTTTGAGAGATAGGTAGGAGGCAATATCGAGGAAGCAGATAAGAGAGAGAGAGAACTCGAACGTGGATTATTTTCTCGTCCATGGTTATAACCTTCGGTAGACGCGCGAAAAGACAGTAACAGGCGGCACGCATGGTTGCGTCGAGCTTCATACTCTCTCTCTCTCTCTCTCTCTCTCTCTCTCTCTCTCTCTCTCTTTCTATCCCTTCTCTCCGTTCTCTCCCTTCTCTTTTGGAGTCGAGTAGAGAACACAGGCCGGGTTTGCCCTAGCTAGATGATCCCCCGACAAAATTGCAAAAAGAACGGAAGAGGGGGAGAAGGAGATGGAGGAGGAGATGGAAGAGGAGGAGGAGGAGGAGGAGGAGGAGGAGGAGGAGGAGGAAGAAGAAGAGGTAAAATAAGAAGAAGAAGAAGAAGAAGAAGAAGAAAAAGAAAAAGGGCTGATAGAGGAAGAGGATACGATAAAGAGGGAAGATACAGATAGATAGATAGAGAGAGAGAGAGAGAGAGAGAGAGAGAGAGAAATGAAAAAAAAAGAAAAAAAAGAAAGAAAGAGGAACACCATGCACGGGCGAATATGTCCCACGCTCTCGCCCATTGTTCGACGAAGACTGCTTACGTTCAAAGAGCACAGGAGTTTCCACCGAGGAGCAATTTCCACCTGTGCGTCGTAAGACTGGCAAGAAAAGGGGAGGAGGGGTTGGCGGGTGGACGGGGAAAGATAAAAAGAAACAAAGAGGTGGAAGAAAAAAGGAAACAACGAAAAAAGGGAAAAGGAAAGAAGGAAGAAAAGGAAGGAAGGAAGGAAGGAAGGAAGGAAGGAGAAGAAAGAAAGAATGAAAGAGGGGGAAAAAGGAAAGAAGAAACCTCCGACTATTCTCTCTCCTCTCTCTCTCTCTCTCTCTCGTTCTCTCTATCTATCTGTCCCACGAGTCACCATCTCAATGTACCTTTCAAAGTAATTCTCTAACTTTTACGATTCTCACAGTTTCACGAATTAACGATCGTTTCGAGTGTCCTTCAAACAATAACAACGACGGTAATAAAAAAAAACAAAAAAAAAAGGAGAAAGAAAGAACTAAAAAGAATAAGAAAGGAGGAAGAAGAAGAGGAGGAGGAGGAAGAAAGGGTGGGGTGGATTCGTTCGGGGAAAAACAAAAATTTATGCGAGATAACCGAGATAAGAGGAACGTTACGACGTTACCGCCGCCCCTCCCCCCCCCCCAACTCCCCTGTTTTCTCTTATCTTTAACCCCGCATATATCGAGACGTGACATTTTTCAAAAGAAAAAAAAAAAAAAAATAAAGGATAAAAAAGAAACGTACTCTTCCTTTCTTGCAACGCCATATTAGTGCTATCGCGCGGATGGATGAAACGAAGATTACCGATTAAAAAAAAAGAAAACTAAAAAAAAAAAAAGAAAAAAAAGAGAGAGATAAGGTAAAAAAAGGAAGAAGAATTACGGAAACAAAAGGATTACGAATGTATGAGTGAATAATAATCGTACGGACGACGCGACACAACAACGACGACGACGACAACGTCAAAAACAATAAAAAAATAAAAAAAAAAAAACAGAGAATTGACTAGAATGTAGGGGAGAGAAAAAAGGAAAAGAACGAACAAAAAAAACGAAATGAATCGAACTGAGAGAGAGAGAGAAGACAGAGAGAGAGAGAGAGAGAGAGAGAGAGAGAGACTCGATCTCCGGCTGTGCCATGGCCTTGCATCCTACGTGGCGAGAAGTCGCCAGAAGGGTTAAATTTAGCCTCGGTCGTCTCTCGGGAAACGTTGAACCCAAGAACCTTTCTATCCCTCCGTTCCTCGTACCTTGATCCTCTCTCTCTCTCTCTCTCGCTCTCGCTCTGTCTCTCTCTCTCTCTCTCTCTCTCTCTCTCTCTCATTCTCAATCTTTTTCTCTCGCTCTCGCTCTCTGTGTCTTACATATACAATATATTTATTCGCGTTCGGACGTTACAAGAGAGAAAACGTCGTACATTTTATATATACATGCATACATACATACATATAAATATAAATATATATATATATATATATATATATATATATATATATATATATATATATATATGGAAAAATAATTTTCTCTTGCCTATTCGACGTTATTCCCATGTCGAGAAAGATACCGTTATACCTATATACGTCTCTCTAGCTAAAATGTTTGTGTATCATGACGTTTTCCCAAAGCGAGACCAGCGCACGCGCACGCGCATAACACACGCATATATATATATAAATATATACATATAGCTAGAACGAGAGAGAGAGAGAGAGAGAGAGAGAGAACGTTGCTATCGCACTGCTGATATTAAACTTTTATAGTCTTAAAACGTTGCTTGAGAGAATCTTCTTCGGTTGGCGCCTTCCTTCCTTCCTTCCTTCCTTCTTTTCAGCCTCTCTTTTTCTTCTTCTTCTTCTTCTTCTTCTTACCATCGCCAGTCATCCTCCCCCTTGTCCCCTCGGCCCCTCCCCCACTCCTTCCCCGTTTGTCCATGGAATTTTTACGGGCGACGAGAGACTCGTGCTGCTAGCGAGTGGAATGAAAGACAGCCTTGTTAGTCCATCGAGCACCCTCTCTCTCTCTCTCTCTCTCTCTCTATCTCTATCTCTCTCTCTTTCTCTCTCTCTCTCCCTCCCACAACTTCTTCTTTTATCGCAAACCGAGCGAGACGACCCTCTTTCTACTCACGTACGTACGTACTTACTTATTTTTCATCGATATCAACCTATTCGATCAGGCCATGATCGAGAACCATGTAAACTTTCTTTAAAGATCGAGATCGTCGGTGTTCTCCTCGTCATTGTTTCCAATCGTTTGAAAAAATTCTTATCGAACGAACGAGACATCTCTTTTATAATTGATTAACACATAATTCTAAATCGATCGATTTTATGCTGATCGATAGCACTAGTAGTCGAGATAACGTCACTACGTTCGATCGATCTTGACGCGATATCAGGCCTTACGTTAGGGATGAGAAGATACTCAAAAAAAAAAAAATATATATATATATATATATATATATGTAATAATTAAATGAACAAATAATTAATCAAATAAATACAAAAGGAAGAAGAAGAAGAAGAAAAATGGAGAAAAATCGGGAAAAGTCGAGACATACACACGTAACGTTAGGGAGTAAATGGAAATCGAGTAATCTCGTTCGTTTCACGCTTCGCGATTAACGTTTGCGGGTGTATCCAGGTGTATCCCTCGGGCGATTTTCTTGTCACCTCTAGACGTAGACCTACCTACCTACCTACCTACCTACCTACCTACCTACCTACCCACTCGTCCTACAAATTATACAGATACCGTACAAGTTCTGGATAGCAGCTTGAGTAAATATCTTAACGTAGACCACTTCGAAACTCGGCCGGATACTCTCGAACGAGAAGTTTCCTACTCGTTGGTTCACTCGATAAACCACCACCACCACCACCACCACCACCGAGGGGTGGGCTACGATTCCTAAATGATCGAGACAAGTGGATATTTATCTTTCACAATTCTCGTCACAATCAAACCGAGCAAAAGTCAAGTTTTGATTATTAACTAGGTCCCAAACCCAATCCATCCCGCAAAACGAATACAAACGACGCCTATTTCGGGACGGATCTTTATCGAATATATTTTCTATTTCATTAAAGAGATCGTTAATTTACGTTTTGCCGTATCGAATCCTTTCTTATCGGCTTAGAATGGAATAATTCAATCGAAGCTAAAACGAGAAACAAGGAGGACGATGAGTTATTTTTAAGGGGGAACAAAAATCATCTGGTCGGTTCTTTGTTTTTCTATTCTTCTCATTTTTCTCTATTCTCTATTCCTCTTTTAATTTCGTGTTTTCCCTTTTTTCACCTCTCCCTTTTCTTCTTCTCCTTCTCTTTAATCTCGACCAGTCCTCGTTCTCAAATAGTCCATTATTTTTTTACAACGAATTTTCGTTAATACTTCCGTCAACGTAGAGTTAACGGGTTCGCCAGATGGACGACAGGTCTATGCATCAAATTTTCCGAATAAATTTTCGCGAAGAACAGAAAGAGAGATAGAGAGACGGATAGACATAGAGACGGAGAGAGAGAGAGAGAGAGAGAGAGAGAGAGAGAGAGAGAAGGAGAAAGACGAGATGTGAAGTAAACGACCGAAGCCAGGAATCACGCTTGTCATGCGAGAGTCCGCATTTCCTGCTCTGACGAATTTCGAAATTTGATTTATGACGTAACGTTATAAGAGAATACTCCTCGGTTACCCTTCTCACCTACCCACGAATATAACTTCTTAATGAAGACGTATGGCGAGAAAGGTAGAAATTATCCAACGACCTGTGATAGTTCGCACCGTCGTCACCCACCTCCTCCTCACTCTCTCTCTCTCTCTCTCTCTCTCTCTCTCTCTCTCTCTCTCTCTCTCTCTCTCTTTCCTTTTCCCTCTTTCTATTCGACAATGATTCCGTGAGACAATGCCGGGATAGAGGATCAGAAATTTGCTTTTAATGAAAAAAAAAAAGAAAAAGGAAAATTAGAAATTCATCGTCTTTATTCTCTTTTCGTTCTACTTCTCGAATCGCTAATCATCTTTATGCCAAACGCTAATCTTATCTTTTTTATTACTTTTTTTTTTCTTTAAAAAAAAAAAAAAAAATAATAATAAAAAGAAGAAGAAAGAAAAACCCCAAAGTACGAACTACGAAGACATCTCGAACGATCCAATCTTTCTTTCTTTTATTATTTTTTTTTTTTTTCCCTATTTGCGAGTCGATCGACGAACGATAAAATTTCGTACGCGTTGAAAATGAAAACGATAAATATTATTTAAAAAAATATTGATACACACATATATATGTATATATATATATATATATATCGACGAAATAAAAAGGATATTTACGTTTATAAAAAGATACGAATAAGCGTAAAGCGTAACGCGTATTTTATCAATTAGATATCGAATGGAAACAAAGGATAGAAAGCGTTGACGTATAATAAACGATAATATTATTTGGACGATTAACAAACGTATTTCTCTCTTTCGAGAGAGAAAGAGAGAGAGAGAGAGAGATTCACGCATGTTTACGTTCAAACCCCATACACTCTACCCCCCGTCCCCATAAAAGCTAATAAATCCGACGAAAAGGTAATAAAGATATATCTCATGTGTATGTATATTTTTGGAACGAACAACGGACACCCATTGATATAGTAGTAGTAGTAGTAGTAGTAGTAGTAGTAGTAGTAGTAGTAGCAGTAATAGTAGTAGTAGGAGTAGCCAGGGCCCGCTAAACATCTGGTGGTTAGATAATTTTGCTTTGACGAATGAAAATTTACGGATATTTAGAGGGAACGACCAAAAAGACAAGACAAGACAAGACAAGACAAGACAAAGGCGTAATTTCATCTCCCTAAGGCGTTATAACGTATATATCTTTGGGTAAAGGGGGTCACGTCTTCGGGATAGTAAATATACCGGTATAACAGCTACGAGTATGGCGATGGTGGTGATGGTGACGGTGATGGTGACGGTGACGGTGACGGTGGTGACGATGGTGTTGGTGGTGTTGGTGGTGGTGGTGGCGACGGTGGCGATGGCGGGGGTGAAAGGGGGCTTATATAGCTACTCGCCCGAGGCCGAGACAATGCCGGCGTCAGGGGCCAGCCGGTTCTTGACACTTGTTCAGGATCGTCTCGAGTCCCATAAAGGCCCTCTCCCGTCTCTAACATATATTTCTTTTCTTATCAATTACGTTCTCGTTCTTTTCGATAACGCTAACGTACATATACGTACGCGTACATACGCACGCATACGTGTACTCTCTCTCTCTCACTCTCTCTCCCTCTCTTTTTCTTGCTCTCTTTTTCTCTATCTCTCGCACGCTTTCTCTCTTTCGATGAACGATTTCATATATCACGAATAACGAACGTTACTCTCTAGACGCTTTAATGGTACAATTTGACCTAATTTTCCTTTGTAATCGATGCTTCCTTATCACGAAACCATGTAATCACGAATTTACGTTTACACGAACGTACTCCGACTAAATGATTATCGTTAAAGAGAAAGAGAAAGAGAGAGAGAGAGAGAGAGAGAGAGAGAGAAAATAATCACGAACCTTCTTATTCTCTTAAAAGTTTACGTACGGCTCGGGGGAGGGAAAAAATCGAATATTTTCGATCCGATCGATTTCACATGCAAACACGATCGATATATTTTACAAGATAAATAAATTATAACCCGTCTACGTTTACGTTCGAACGAACGAGCTTGATAACGATGACAAAAATATTAACGAAATAATAATGTTAGAATGTAAAACGTGTGGCATCGGAATGGTCCACGATGTAATAGAGTCGGGCCTGATCAGCGGGCCTCGGCACGAGCATGAGAGCACGAGCATGGTATACTACGAGGAGGGCCTTACCAAGCTGTACAACGTTGCCAAACGTTTTCCCCATGAGTAAAGATAAGAAAAAGAAAGGAAACATATGTGATTAAATTCGTAAGGTACATAAGTGGTGTATACCTGAGGCTTTTAAATGAATATTTCGTCGAATAAATCGTATATTATGTCGTTAAACGAGATAGAGAGATAGAGAGAGAACGATACCCGATCGAATACATATATATATATATATATATATATATATATATATATATATATATAACGTAAATATCGTTCGTAAAAAAAAAGGAATAATTAATAACGAGTACATGCGCGTAACGTTCTAACTTATTATTAGAAAAAGAAAAATGATAATAAGACGCTTGCAAAACGGGGTCAAAGTTCGTCGACCTAACGAATCTCTTTGGAGAGAAAGAGAAAGAGAAAGAGAGTATCGAAGAGCCTGCCTGATGATATCGTTTTGAAATACGTTTACTGGCTTTATGGAAAAGCCAGTTTCAGGGACTTTTAACGGTGTGAGCCAAAGGAAGCTGGGTAGAAACGCAACGTTGCCAGTTTCAAGAGGAGGAAGACGAAGACGAAGTCGAAGGAGTAAAAGGAGGAGGAGAAGGAGGAGGAGGAGGAGGAGGAGGAGGAGGAGGAGGAGTATAAGGAGAAAGGTGGAGGAGGAGGAAGAGGAGAAAGAGGAAAAGGAGAAGGTGGAAAGAGAAGGAGAAGAGGCTGCGAGAGGTTCTCGAAGTCGGGACCACGTTGGATCTGGGACCATCTGCTGGCCCTCGGGGGCCTTGAATCTTTGATGGTCGCGTGACTCGGCAGCTACGGCAACGGCGGCAACGGCAGCAGCCGCTTATTGCCGGTGAGCAGAGGCTGAGCCTTTCGTGCCTGAAGCTTCTACTACCTGGAGGGCTTTCTCTCTCTCTCTCTCTCTCTCTCTCTCTCTCTCTCTTCCTCTTTCTCTCTTCCTCTCTCCTTTCTTTTCCTCTCTCTCACAACCGCGAGGTAAACGTTATTATTCCGATAAACGTGAGTTCGTGCTTCGTTTGAAGGAAATGGAATCAAAGATGTTTAGAGTAAACTAGTAACAAGCTTCATTCTATATCATTCGCATAGTGTCTTCTTAAATTTTAATAATAAATCCATTTATCGAATGTACATCGTATGTATTATATCGGTTATAAAAGTATCTTTACGTTTTATCGAAAGAAAAAAGAAACAAAAAAGAAAAGTCGAAATATCCCTCGTGCGATGTTCCCTCCTTCGCTTTTTTTTTTTCCCCTATCTTCTTATGTCGTAACTATATTGTTAATCGATACGATTGTGCGAGAAGTAAAGAGAGAGAGAGAGAGAGAGAGAGAAGGGAGAGCTTGTTCCAGGAGAAGAGAAAATTAGATATTGAACTTTCTAAAGTTCAAATAAGAAGAAAGAAATCGAATGACGGTGATCGTACGATCGGTGACGTTAATAAATTCGGCGAAAAGAGATCGATTATTCTTTGAAAATGAATCTTTTACGTTATAAAAAGGTATGAGAGAGAAAGAGAAAGAGAAAGAGAGAGAGAGAGAGAGAGAGAGAGAGAGAGAGAGAGATAAAGAGGTCAGTCGCTTCATGTCACAATGTTTTATCCTTTTAATAGGTACCAAGTGAATAACTAAAACGGACTAAGTTTCATTAGAAAAGGGTCACGTTTCGATCATCCAGTGTTCAATAAACACAAACCCGACAGAAACTCCTCGTCCATCGATAACAATATCCCAAGCTCTTAGTTATTCACCTACTCTCTCTCTATCTATCTATCTATCTATCTATCTATCTATCTATCTATCTATCTATCTCTCTTACACGTTGCGAAAACGAAACCGACGTGCGAATTTGTTCGATGAAGATCGATCGATCAATATGATCGATCAAATTGGTCGAACGAATTGGAAGATTCGAATTCGAGTCGCGATTTGAAAATGACGAGAGTGACGAAGCTTTAATTACGATTTATTTCTAGCTAAACGAAGCGTGATCGAGTATACTACTATTCTCGGCCCGTTTAGACGAATTTCATTATTTCGTTCCACCCATACTCTCGATCGGTTAAATCGATTTTACGTGGATCAATGTACGGATCTTTCGATCGATCGGTCGATCGGTCGATCGGTCGGTCGATCGGTCGGTCGGTCGGTCGGTCCTTCGATCGATAATTGGTCGATAATTCATCGGGAAAAGTTAACGAACCTCGGACGAACATGCGATAACGATGTGTTCTCATTTCAAGAAAAGATGATAAAGAAATAACACGGAAGAATGATCGCGATGAAGTAGGAAACGTTGGTACGTCCAGTCGACGTTCCAACGATTCTAAGAAGACAAAGTACTTTTTACTCTCTGCCCGACCGTTGTCCGCCATGGAAAAACTATGTGGATTATCAAGCGGAAGTGACGAATGGCAACGACTTGTCCATGGAACGGTTTCATCGTGGAGACCTCTTTGCCACCCTTCCAGATAGTCTCTCTCTCTCTCTCTCTCTCTCTCTTTCTATCTCTCTATATCTCTCTGTATCTCTCTGCATCTCTCAGAAAGAACGAATAGAGAGATATATAGAGAAAGAGAGAGAGAGAGAGAGACAGAGAAACGTCATCTCGTTATAACATGTTTTACTCGTTTTCTTCATCGCTCGACTAGACTTGAAAAGATCAAGTAAATAAAAACATTTATTCTTTGTCATAATAAATAGACGCAACGTATATACGTACGTGTCTCGTATTAATACCGAAGATAAATCGATAAGAAATTATGTACGTGTAAGTATTGTAAACTCGTGTCTCTCGCAACACCGATTTCGTCATCCAGTCGTACATCAATATCTAACGTTAACGCTTATTTATAAACTCGTAATAACATAATAATTTGCAATATATAGAGTATTATAATTTTATATCACGTAATGACGATCAATGTAATAACGAATAGGTAAATCGATCGATTAATTTTGAACGCAACTTGGAAACGGAATTTCGCTAATCGGAACGCAATTATTTTGGCCGCAATCATTTCTAGAAACGGTAGGATTGAATGCCGGCGAAAACAGGTAAGCATCGATTAATATACAGTTCCAGGATTGTTGCCATTTAATCAAATGCATTTTCGACGGGCCTTCGAACCCAAAGCCTGTTGGAGAATTCGGAATAAGGGGTGGTGGGTGGGGGGTGGGTGACTGGTGGAGGTACTGATATCGGGGGAACGATTTGTCGATATTGGCAATTAGCTTAAATGGATATCTTTATAATCCTGTAATATTAACGAACAGAACGAGAGTATTTACCTTGGATAAATAAAGTCTATGAGGCGAAAGGGGGGCGGGCGGGGGTGGTAGGTAGATAGGTAGAAAGATCCAACGAGGACGATTTCGAGTAGAGTTAATTTTCTTACCGTCCGTAACTTACGAGTGCTCGGCTCTCACTGAGAGAGGATCCACCTTTTATCAACGACGTATGAATCAAATTGAGGACAACAAGGAGACAAGTAATTCCGAGAACTCTAAGATTAAACAACGTCGAGAGCTAGAATGTTTATTTACGAAGTTAATCCCGAAAGGACTTGGAATGTCGCGTCAATGACTCGAGAAATCTATGGGTAGGTATTCCTACATACGTGTGTATATATACATGTATCTATATATATATATATATATATAAACACACACTTTCGTGTTTATACGTATATACGTATATACCTGTACGCGTTCATCTTTTTTCTCTTAAAGTTTGTTTTTCCCTTGTCGATACATAGATCAACAACACGAGCGAGCTTTTTACCACACACACACACACACACACACACTCTCTCTCTCTCTCTCTCTCTCTCTCTTTCTTTCTCTCTGAATTCTTTCCATCAATCTTAATATACTCGTGAAGAGCGCGATAAAGTGAGGGAATAAGGGTATATATACTAGTGTTGCCAAGTTTGCCACCTACTCGACTGATTTGCCACTATTATTTTTCCCTTCTGGCATAAAGTACTCTCTATCTGGCACGTCCAACGGTATTATACTATGTACGTACGTAAGACCCTCCTCCTTTCACTTGAAATTTTGCCACGAAAAATGGGAAACAATGAATGATTACATTAGTACCATTGAAATTTTAAACGTTCTTATTTCTGTTTCAACGTGGGAGAAAAACAAAAAGAAGCGCGGAGGAGGGGAAAAAAGAAAGGAAACAGAGAAAAGGAGGAAGGAAAAGAATAATTCTCTCGTCGTTAATGAAAAACATGAGAGAGAGAGAGAGAGAGCGAGAATAAGACAAATTGTTAACTCGTGTGTAAAAGAAGATGGTCAATTTATCTTGAGACGAAATAAGCAAAAATATCAAATAACGTTCGTTGAAGACGTTATACGATTTATCATACATACATACATACGTACGTACGTACGTACGTACATAGATACATGTATACATAGTTCTCTTCGGAAGCTTGTCAAAGAACATAATTCAAGAAAATCAGGAAAATCTCAGGACGGTTCCTTGGGCGACAAAACTTACAATTAGTCAAAGTTCCTTAAGAATATATATATATATATATGTGTGTGTGTGTGTGTATTTCTCGTCGTATACCCGAGTTAGTCTGTTAACAAAATTGTCTACTAATTCGATAAAGACTCGTGGAGTGTGATAGACACAAGAGCCATCGTATTCGAAATTTCAAAGTAATACTGAGAACCTTAATACTTTGACTTGTCATAGATAGGTATATATATATATATATATATATATATATATATATATTTATCTATATATATATATATATATATATATATATATATATATATATATATATATATATAATATACGTACGCGTGTATACGTTAAGATGAAAATAGAGAAGAGTAGAGAAGAGATAGAAGAGTAGAGAAGGGAAGAGAAGTGTTAGAGAAGAGAGAAGATCCTCGTAGTCGTGGGGTCAAAAGGACCTGCTAGGGTAATGAACCGAGTACGACGGCGATAATGAGTCGCCGGCACGAATATTTATGCGGCAGCTTCGTGGCACTCGAGTAAGCATCGCTCGTTGCGCTTATCGTGTTCGCGCTATCGCTGCCATGAATGCGAGGTTGGTCTAAAAAGAAAGAAGGAGACTGCATGTGAGAGAGAGAGAGAGAGAGAGAGAGAGAGAGAGAGGGGGAGAGAAAGAGTGAGAGAAACGGACGGAAAGAGAAAGAGAAAGAGAAAGGTATATTCGAATACATACATAGACATCTGCAATATACATGTACATATACGTACATCTAACGCGTGTCTCAAATACATGTACATATATGTACATCTAACACGTATCAACAATACGTCTACATATACGTACATTTAACTCATATATCTACATTTGGAATGTATATACGTGTGCAATTCGTGTACTTTTGTATGTGTGTGTATATGTATATATATATATATATATATATATATATCTGCAATTCGAATGCGCTTAGGAACTATTCTCTCTTTTTATTTCCTTCTCATTCTCTCTTTTCTTTTACTTCCTCATCTTCATCCTTTTCTTCCCTTATTTTCCTTCCTCTTTTTACTCTTCTTTCCCTTCTTCTTTTTTCTTCTTCCTAACGATCAAGCGATCCAAATTCTCCTAGTGAGAAAAAGCCGCAGGAAAAGGGCGTTCGTTTGCCTTCGCAATCAACGTAAGCAAAGAAAGACCTTAGAAGG
>OU426871.1:1020000-1040000 GCA_911387685.1 Dolichovespula media
CATCAATAAATTCGTATTATGAATAATTGACGAGCCCCGACTGAACCCGAAACAATATTCGCCGTTAGAAATGAAATTTTATATTGACAATAACGAAAGATTACGAATTCCATTCCGTAAACGGGTATGAATGATTTTTCAACGCACCGAATGAAATTTTCGTATCGTTCGTACGATACGATTAACATTTAAAATGGAAAGAGAGAAGGAAAACAAGCGAACAAACAAAAAAAACCAAAAAAAAGGAAGGAAAAAAATTTAATGATAAATTGAACGATCGATAATGAATTATTGCGATCGTATTGGGCACGTTAATGATTAATGCAACGAAATATTTCCGTGTCGCTTGGGCCAACGTTGCATACAATAAACGTTATCGTTGACTTATTAACTAACGTCCACGTATCATTGTCCTACGCGGTATAACGCTAAAGTATATCTCTATCGACGCATTTTAACGGGTCGTTAGTAAGTAACCGGGAGTAAGGAGAGGAGTGTGGTCGTAACGAAGTAACACGGAACGAAGGGATAAGAAAAAAAGGGCGAGGGTGCGAGGGGGAAACCGCACGAGAAAAGAAGAGAAAGCAGTAGTTTGCAAGGGCCTTTATCCGAATGAAATTCGCGTGTCACGACTACGTTTGTCGAGGTTAGCTGTTGCCTTGCCTTTCGAGTCGTCAGATAAAGAAGTCTTCTCGTCGAGAGAATATCACAGAGAGAGAGAGAGAGAGAGAGAGAGAGAGAGAGAGAGAGAGAGAGAGAGAGAATACACCACCGTACGTCGTTCTTCGGTTCGAGACGTCTCATAGATCAGGATAAGGGCTAAATGTGTCATTAGAATTTTTCATCGTGTCGACGACGATAGGATCGGGGATCGATCGTTACCTACGACAAACGCGATAAAAACGATTTTAAAGAGTCCCCGAAGAGAGTTAGAGTTACTCGAGAATCGTCGAAAGAAAAATTCCAACGTGCTTTCGCGTTTCTCCATAACAATTATCTCATTTTCCTTTTATTTATTTATATTATCTCATTTCTTTCAAATGAACGCGATAGAACCTAAAGAGAGGAGAAAGAGGACACAGATGAAGAAAAGACAGAGAAAGAGAGAGGACAAAAAGAAGAAGAAGAAAAGAAAGAAATGTCGAGTGTGAAGGATAAGAAAAGAAACTCAAAAAAAAAAAAAAAAATAAAATAAAATAAAGAGAGAACAAAAGTCGGGAAAAAAAAGCTCGGGCGTATCTTACTCCCGGCGTTCCTTCTTTCCTCTTTTTTTTTTTTTTTTTGCTACTTTTTCTGTTCTTTTTTCCTTCTTCCTTTTATTCTTTATTTTGTCGAAATCTAATCTCCTAGAACGAGTCTAGGGGGAGGGGAGGGGGGAGGTGCTTTACGGTATTGCATGGGTACGCGAACGTGGTCGGTATCATCGGGATTTTCCAATCGGCATGGAGAACTAAAAGGGCTCTGAATGCGCAATATGAATACGGTATTAGTAGAATCATAGGGCCTGTTTATGATTTGTATAGGCCGATTGAGTACAAGATCCGTCGTATGACGGGAACGTAATAGGCATACGGGACAAAGTACGCCAATAGGATGAAGCCGTGTGTATACGGCATTGACGCCCTGTGCGTTATACTCTACAATCTACATGCACACACACACACACACACACACACATATATACAAATATATATATATGTATATCTGAATATATATATTATATATACAGAGTAGAAAGACATATATAGAGCGTTACTATATTCGAGATAGAAGCGGCAAAGTGCGAAAGGCAGAGAGAGAGAAAGAGAGAGAGAGAGAGAGAGAGAGAGAGAGCAAGAGATAGAGAGAGATAGAGAGAAAGAGAGAGAGAGAGAGAGAGAGAGAGACTCGCGGATTTGCACGCTCGCGAATCCTTTTGAGCTCGGTTTCACCCTTCGCAAATACGCCATATCCGAACGTCGACTTCCTAGAAGCGAATTGTGTGACAGAATTCCGCAACAGGAATCGATAAGCGACGATAAAAGTGAAGGACTAAGGGGTGGATATGGGTTGGGGGAGGGGTCGGAGGGGAGAGGCTTTTGGGGGAAACGTATGAAAGCTCTTTTGATTTCTCTTTAGCATCTACATATGTACCTACCTGTCAGAGTTTTCAATAATAAACATTACTTTAACCTTTTAAGAATCGATTTTACGACGGGAAAGCCAGGAATATATTATACATACATACATACATATATATATATATATATATATATATATATATATATATATATATATATGTGGCAAAAGAAGCGATAAGGATCTTAGAAAGTCACAAGTAAAAATTGTCACGTTTTCCCATCGATATTACTTCGACCTCCTTTTTTCTTTTTTTTTCTTTTTTTTTTTTTTTTTTTTTTAAAGAATCGATACTCGATGTCAAAAGGACACGGGACGGATGAAAATAGAAGAATTCGCTGTTAGGGATCTCGTGAAAATTTGTTCCCTCCCACCGCTTATTTTATGGTGAAAACAGTAGGGAAGGAGAAAGGAAGGAGAGCAAAGAAAAAGAGAAAAGGAGAAACAGAGAGACAGAGAGACAGAGAGAGAGAGAGAGAGAGAGAGAGAGAGAACTTACGGCAAAATTGTCACGTTTCTCGAATATCGAAATTTCCATACCTAAATTCTACTTCCTACTGATCCACGAGGCATATTCATTGGGTTAACAGTCATTCTAATCTCGTCTTCCGCCCTTCGAGGAAAAAAAGAGAGAACCGAAACGTATTACAAGGCACGAAAAGGGCCACTGGCAGGTTTCGGGTTTAGAAAGAGAGAAAGAGAGAACGAGGGGAAAAAAGAAAAAATTTAAAGAAAGAGAGAGAGAGAGAAAAAAAAATATAAAAAGGGAGGGCAGACGGTCCCTCGGGCCTAGCCTTAGGGAGAAAGAACCACCTGCCCTGGCTGGATCCCCTCCCCCACTTATTCGAAGTACGGAAGAGAAGGCCCTAAGCTTCCTTGCCCTTACACCAGACTGCGCTATCAACGTTGAAAATGATTGCAACCGTCCTCGTCCTCGTCCTCATCGTCCTCGTCGTCATCGTCATCGTCATCGTCATCGTCGACGTCGTTTCACGGGGCCTACAGAGAACCTTGCCGGGACCAAAGAAAATGTCTAAGAGAGAGAGAGAGAGAGAGAGAGAGAGAGAGAGAGAGAAAGAGAGAGAGTGAGAGAGAGAGATGGAATACTATGCGCGCGAACAACGGCTGTCGTTCTACGGAGAAGGGGGAGGGACGGTGAGAAACGGTGGGGGGTTGCAACGGCAGCGCACGACCCCACGCTCAGTTGCCGTGCGACCGTCGAGAGGTGCGCATTGCTTCGAACTGTCTTGAATTTTTTTCTCTCTCTCTCTCTCTCTCTCCTTTTCTATCTCTCTCTCTCTCTCTCTCTCTCTCTCTCTCTATCCATCTCTCTCCCTCCCTGTCACTATCTCTATCAATCCATTAAACTGTCCGCCTTTTTATCTCTCCCTTATTTTTTCTCTGTCCATCCCTGTCCATTCTCATCCTTCCAACGTGATTCTCTTTTAAGTAATCCTTAAATCACGAGAGGAGGACGTTGTTTATTATTATTATTATTATTTTTTCTTTTCTTTCTTTTGTTATCCATTCGATTCAAAATTGGGAAAAAAAATTTTATGGTGAAAGTTAAAGGGATAATTTCCAGTGCGTGCGCGTGTGCGCGTGTGCCCGCGCGCTCGCTCGCGAGCGCGCGCGCGTGTGTTTCGTGTGTATGTGTATGTGTGTGTGTACGTGCGTGCGCTCGTGTATATGTATACACACCACACACACACACACACACACATATATAGATATAGATATATAGATATATAATCTTGTGTGTTCGTGCCCAAGGAAAGGAGGATCACTCGACGCATGGTGGATTTCGTTTTAATATTGGATTATTATTTTAAATGATCGTAGCGACCATGTGATCGCGAAGAATTTCGAAGGAGGAGAGGCAGATAGTGTACGTTAGGATTGTGCGAGAATAAAGAGTGAGGAGATTAAGGAGGCTAAGGGGGGGAAGGAGAGGAGAGGAAAGGGCAAAGGAAAAGAAAAGAAGAAGAGGAAAAAGAGGAGAGAAAATTTAACGGGGAAAATACAAAAAAAAATAAAAAATAAAAAAATAGGTGAATGTGGTGAAAGATCGAGGCGATGAGATCGAGATCTTACGTGTGTTCTCGGATCGAAGGTGATAGTTCGATTCGATTTGTGCAAATGTGTTGGTAGTACACATTCGTCGGAATGGAATGGAATGAATGAATGAATGAATGAATAAATAAATAAAAAAAAAAAATATGTATATATATTCGTATACATATACGTTCGACGAAAAGATTGCGTGTGAAAGGAGATAGTGAATAAAAAAAGGAAAACAAAAATAAGAAAAAAAGAAAAAAGAAAAGAAGGAGGTGAAGAAGTAACAGTGTATACGCGATTACTATCGTTTTTCATATCGAACTTTGACGTATATTTTGTTGTTTTTTTTTTTTTTGGCTTTTCTTTGTACTCTTCTCTCAAAGAGGATCTTCTCTTCGATATGGATAAGCGTGCCTTCAGGATTACGCGGAGCACACGGATAGCGGTGCTGCACATTTTACTACTGTGCAGTGGTGAGTATATCCGGAACGTTAGCACTTTTCATTAGGCTAATAATATCTAATAATACAGTTATATACATATATAATATAATGTATGTATAATCAGAGGATACTAATTCAATGCTGAATAAGAATGAATTCGTTCGTACGTTTTCTATTGTGCAAAATATCTGAATAATAATAACAATTATTATGATTATTATTATCATTATTGTTATTATTGTTATTATTTATTAATGATATTATTGTATTATACTCGCCTTATAAAACAAAAAGAAAAAAGGAAAAACAAACAAAATGTTTCTCATTGTTAAATCGTTAATTCTCTAATTTAACTTACAAATTCGAAGTACGAGGTAATACCGAAAGAGCGAGGGATCTTTTTCTCTCTTTTTTCTTTTTTTTTTTTTTTTTTGTTTAATAAATCCCTGTAATGTACATTAACGAATAATGAAAATGAAAAATAAATCAAATATAGGGACCGTGTAAAATTAATCGCTTTGTTCGCGCATATCAATGAAGTCGTTAACCACGTGACGTGACGTACTCAACGTACATATGTATATATATGCATACACACACACACACACACACACACACACACACACATTCTGAATGTATCAACTAGGCACTACACGCAACTGAGATGCAACCGCGCGTAACGTACCTCGTTTTTTGTCTTTTTTCTTCTTTTTTTTTTTTTTTTAATTTTTTCCGCGCGTCAACGCTTTCGTAAATGCGAAATGACCGATGCGTGTGATAACGGGGCGGTGGAGGGGGAAGGGGTGGATGAAGGGGGTTGCACGAGTTAAGGGGAGGGTGAGAATAGCTCGTTTCGTTTCATCGCGTTACATTTTCAGTGTGCTCAAATGATCGAGGTCAATATAACTAGCGCGGATTATATCGAGATGGTGCGATAAGCAAAACGAATTTTTTTTTCCTCCCTTATTTTTTTTTTTCTTTTTAATTTTATTCGTTCTTTCTCTGATTTTTTTTTTTTTGTTATTGTCGCTAAAAATGTCCCTCGAAACTTTTGTTATGCGGAAAGAGATATATATATATATATATATATATATAGATCCAACGCGATTATTAGAATTTTCTTGTCTTTTCGTTTATTTATTCGTTTATTAATCGTTTTTTTTTTTTTTTTATCTTAATTCTCAACTCGATTATTAATCGACAAAGTGTAAAATTATACCCAAAATATTATCCTTGTAACGGTATAAATTTCTATTATGATTTATTCGACTTTCTCTTTAAGTACGGTATTATCGGATACGCGATTAGAACACCGTCGAAGCATTAGGAGTTTCGTTGGTAATGTTCCTAAACTATACTTGCGTACGTCATGAAACACAAATTTTCTCTCTCTCTCTCTCTCTCTCTCACTCTCTTCTTAGCGATTAAATCTAAACTGTTGTAATAGGATAATGGTATAAGACGATAATAATAATTTTATCGCTTGGATAATTTTATATTGGCCCGAATGATTCCTTTCGAAATTCTTTTTTTTTTTTCATTTTATAAGATCAATGAAGGTGTCCCGAAGTTGGCGAACAGATCGATATGTCAACGTGGTTTCGACTTTCGCAAAAGCTCCTTCTAAGAGAGTATAAAGCGAATAAAACGAGATCGATCGGTCGTATGAAACTCGATGATGCGTCTTCGTAGTAGATATACCGCTTATTTCTGTCGTATTAACGCCATCGTCCCTTATATTCCATTGCATACGATATCACGTAAACATCGATTGCATAAGCAGAAAATTTTCAGTGCCGACAGGATTTCATAATTTTTCAAATTAAGCAAGCGTCTCGTATTCCAATTTTCTTTTTTTTTTTTTTTAAATACCAAGCGATCCCAATATCTTAAATATAAAATATATATGTATATATATACATATAGGATGATGTTTTTTCAACAAATTTCATCCTTGACGACCCAATATATATATAGACACATATATATAATGTACGAAGATACGTTTTCATTCGCTTCGTGTTGTTAATCGATAATTATAATTACAATACGAATTGAAATTAATGTGCACATACATATGTATATATATATATATATATATATATATATATACATATATGGTTTAGTTAAAAATAAAATGGAGGATATAATTAAAATTTATAAGGGATAAGGGAAGATAAAGATTTATCTCGGAAAGTGTCATGGATTTTAATGAAAGATCGTCTTCTACTTTGATATATAATGAAAAAAAAAAAAAAAAAAAAAAAAAAAAAAAAAAAAAGTAAAAAAAAAAAAAAAAGAAAAAAAAAAAAAAAGAAAAAAAAGAAAAAGACAAGAAGGATTAAAGTAGAGTAAGTTCTTAAAGGTCAAACCGGAGGTATCTCAGGAGGTCCTTCTTTTTCGAGATAAAGACGATCGGTGGTCCGGTCGAGCGATTCTGTTATCGGTAAATACGATGGCATAGAATACGACTCCGGTAGCGAAGTAAGTTATGCGACGAACGACTCGACTTATCGCGAATCGCGAGGCAGAGTTTCGTGCTGACCGAAGTCCGGCAAACGGAAGTACGATTTACGATGTTATATCCACGTTATACTTAACGTTCGTTCGTTCCTACGTTCATTCCTACGTTCCTACGTTCCTACGTTTGTTCGTTCCTTCGTTCGGGTATGTGTGTGTGTGTGTGTGTGTGTGTGTGTGTGTGTGTGTGTGTCGTCCTAGGAAATCATAAATTTCGAATCAACGTTCGAACGAGTCTCTCGAGTAAATCCGTAGGATTATCTCGCTTAGATGCGTCGCGACGTCAATGAGCCAACGCGAACAGTGATACTCAACATATTTATTTCGGATATGTCAAACCTGTTAGAATTTTTGCGAAGCAAAAAAAAAAATATATATATATATATATATATATATGTATTTATAAGTCTAACGTAATAACGATGAAGCACGAAAGGATCTCGTATAAAATAAATCTCGGGGTTTCATCGTGTCGTCGTCGTCGTCGTTAAAAAAAAAAAAAAAAAAAAAAAAGAAGAAGAAAAAAAACGCGCGGTAAAGGAAAATGCTTCATCGTTTTATGAAATTCGCGAACGCATAAAGCAAAGTTTATGTCACTTTACCGAGGGCGCATCCTGCGAGAAAATCATAAATTCCGAATCAAAGTTCGAACGAGTCTCGGGGGTTCGTCTCTGCGAAGGAAAGTCAAAATTATGTTACGTGCATGGGTGTTGGCGTGTCGCGAACATGAAATACGATACCGGGAAAGATGCATTTATTCATAAGGGTCAATTCCTTTACTTTGTTTTTATACACACGAATTTAGCATATTATAATATCAAAATGAGAGAGAAAAAGACAGTGCGAGAGATTGTTGCAACGAAATGATCAAACGCATGAGAATGTAATATCGTATTGAAAGGAAATAGAAAAGTTGAAGAAAGGAAAGAAAGTAAAAGAAACACATCGTATTCGATCGTTCGAATTAAAATGACATTGATAAAAAAAAAAAAAAAAAAAAAAAAAAAGGAAAGAAAAAATAAGAAAATAAAGAAATGGGAAAGATCAGATTCGCCGTAAGAAAACCGATTCTTCATCGATCTTAAACCGAACGAGAATAAATGTAAAATGCAACGAAACGCTATCCGTCTTGAAGCTCGAACGTAAAGTAAAGAAAAACGTACGGTCTCGGTGCCCGAAGCGTTTTGTATTCTCCTAACCGGCTCAAGAACGAACCAATGAACGTACACGAACGTGTACATACGTACGTATACGAAAGAACGATAGAACGAAAGAACGAACGAACGAACGAACGAACGAACGAACGAACGAACGAACGAACGTCGTACGATCGCCGATGCCATGCTATGCACTTTTTCTCTTCTCTCTCTCTGTCTCTCTCTCTCTCTCTCTCTCTTAAAGAAGGCGAGCGCGCGCGCGCTAATGACGCGAAACGGAATGGAGTTCGATAAGATGCTTTCCTACAGTATCGCGAAAAACTTCTAACTGGATACGACATAAGTTTCCAACCGAGTTTCAACGTGGAACCTTTTCAATGAAAGAGAGAGAGAGAGAGAGAGAGAGAGAAAGGGAGGGAGGGAGTAACTTTTCATACAATTTTCTATTACAACGATATGTCTATGTACGTACGTTATTAACGTCGCCAACATACTCTAAACTATTTCGTAAACTATTTCGTTCGTATAAAATTAATACAAACAAGAAAATGGAAAAGGAATGAAATGAAGAAGAAGAAAAAGAAGAAGAAGAAGGAATAAGGAAAGAATGCGATACAATGAGAGGAAAAAGAAAAAAAGTTGACAACTAATCGATTCATCGGAGACGCCGTTGACTGATAAGAAAAAAGGAGGAAAGAAAGAAGGAAGGAAGGAAGGAAGGAAAGGAAGAAAGAGAGAAAGAAAAAAGAAAGAAAGAAACGACGGATGATCGTAAGAAAAAGCAAACGCGACATTGGACGAGCGTAAAGGCGTTATATATCCTGATACCTTGATGATAACATCTAAACTGAAACGGTCGTCCCCCATTCATCCTGCAGAAGAGAGTTAGCTCGTCGTATCCGTATCCCGAAACGATTTGTCATAGAGATCCAAATCCTCCAGGGAGAAATCGCCTAACGACTCGGCAAAGGCATAGAGGAGCCGCGAGCATCCTCTATACTCTTCGTTCGATCGAATTGCATGCATGCATGCATGCATGCATGTATGCACCACGTTCGAATCTCGTGATGACGAATAACACACGGTAACGTTCTTGTGTACGTATACACATATCTACGTATCCACGTACGCAATACCATACTACACAAGTCCATCGTAATTCGTTTTACGCAATCCAATCGGAATGCACGAGAGAGTTATAACAAATGACGAGTAGGTACACCGAGCGCTTTGCGAAGGTGGAAATTGCAGGGAAAGGTTACTGCTCGTTTGAATTAAAAAAAAAAAAGAACAAAAAAAATGGACTCTTTCGAATCCATAAATCATCCTAATGATTTTGCCAGTAGTCTCGTTGTAATCTGGAACTTTGTCATCTTGCAAATGGGTTAAATTATTACGCGTATTGTTTCGAACACGTCGAATATCGTCAGACAAGTTATTCCCATACGATCGGATTAAATCTCGTTTTGTTTCTTTCTTTTTTTTTTTTCTTTCTTTTGATTATTTCCTATTTCTCTCTCTCTCTCTCTCTCTCTCTCTCTCTCTCTCTCAATCTTTTCCTCTTAATAAATATGATTACATACGTATGATTTTTCAATCGTTTTTAAACGTTCGAAATAACATCGAAGAAAACGATACAAGGATTTAGCATCGACAGCCTTCTTCCTACCTTCGCGGTTCTATTCACCTTGGCTAATCCCTCTACTCGCCATTACTCTCCTCTCTCCAGCTGCTTTCTATGCTCCACCCTCCCACCTCCCACTCCTTCTCCTTTTCCATCTCCATCTCCATCTCCATCTCCTTCTACTTCACCTTCCTCCATCGCCGTCGCCATCAACATCGTCCTGTCTTCCTCTCCGAGCCTTACGTCATTACACGTCTGTATCCTCCTTCGAGAACTTCGACCAACTCGCGTTCGTATTGACCAAAAGAGAAAAAAGAAAAAAAAAAAAAAAAAAACAAGAGAAACGTACGTTTCCAACTACTATCTATCTATCTGTAATACTCCCGATTAAATTTAACGAGTAAATTGATTTAAAAACTCTTTAAAACAAGTTGAACGAACCTTCCTTTCGAGCGGGGAATCGTTTCGAACTGTTGTTTTCCTTTTTTTTTGTTTTTTTTTGTTTTTTTTTTGAATTTTTCAATTATTTTCATCTCCTTTGATTTGTCCTTCGAATCACTTTTAATTTGAGAACCACTGAAGGCGAAGTTCGCACGCATATTGGTCGCGAGCGTTTTTACCCTTTTCGTACTTGTTTCGCTGTTTATGTCATTCCGCTTTGTAGAGGAATGTCAACCAACGAGTTGTACGCAGTCGCATCCAGCTGTACATATATGTATATGCGTGTATATATATATGTATACACACACACACACACACACACATATATACATACGTCTTTCTCTCTCTCTTTTTATTCACGTTGAAACGTGGAAAATCGAGGACGGACGTCCGTCATTTCGTAGGCGCTTTCTATTCCTCTACGAACGAATCTAATCTTCAAGAACATCTCTTGAGTTTTGCTATAACCATCGATCGAAAATCTTTTCGTGATTTTTCTCTACACACACACACACACACACACACACACACACTGTGGACAAAAAAAAAGAAAATAATATAAAGAATATTCTAAAAGATCGAGCAGGAGGAAGAAAGAAAAAGAATGTGGGGTAAAAAGAAAAAAGATGAAAGAAGAAAGAAAAAAGAAGAGTGAGAGTCCGCGTGTGGATTATTTAAAATACGCGAGACGCCTGGTACACAGAGACACGGTAAATACCGAGTTCGTTCGTTCGTTCGTTCGTTCGTTCGAAACGAAATGCGAACTAAGAGAAGCATAGGCGTCTTAGGAATACGAAATTTTCTTCCTCCCGTAGATCCGCGCGTTATCTATACGTTTGCGTGTTTACACCTTCGAATCTAAAAAAAAAAAAAAAAAAAAAAAAAAGAACTTCCCTTCAATTGGAAAGTATCGTTCCTTTGAAGGAAGAAGAAGAAGAAGAAGAAGAAGAAGGAAAAAAAAGAGAGAGAGAGAAAAAAAAAACAAGTCCGAGGGAAAAGATCGTACGTCTTCTAAATTCGATTTAGAAGATAAATTTTTCCTCGAGGAAACTCGATTGATTATACAGGATGTGGTAAAAAGTTCTTAGGTGATTTTACAAATCGATTAGGTATCTTTTTCTTCTTCTTCTACTTCTTTTACTACTACTACTACTACTACTACTACTACTACTACTACTTTTTCATCGACTAATTTTCACGCTTTCCAATACCGTTCGCGGAGATTGCAACGTGCTTAGAAAATGGAAAATTGTTTACGATTACGATGGGAGGGAGGAGTAAAGGGGAAGGAGAGAATAAAAAACAAAAAAAAAAGGAAAAAAGAAAGAAACGGATAGAAAGAATTACCGCGTGAAAATTGAACCATCGAAGATGGAATCGTGCGTGTCGATTCGTTGAAATCATTCAAGAGATTTTCGAACGTACGATACGAATTAATCGATAATGGTGGTGCATTCGTTTCGTGAACGTCAGCGACACAACACAACGGATAGATATCGATCGCGCATGATCGATATCGTGAGTGTTCGAAGATTTATAAGACTTGCGTCGTACTTATTAACGAGAACATTTTGGCGAAAAGAATTTAGGTTTTTTTCTTTCTTCTTTTTTTATTTTCTTCTCATCTTTCATATCGACGTCGAAAATTTGCGGAAGTAAATAGCGTTAAAACGACGGATGATCGTAAATATGAAGGGGAGAGAGAGAGAGAGAGAGAGAGAAGAAAGAGATATATAAAACTGTAAAAGAAAAGAAGAAAGAAATTGACTACCGCAGTAGCTCGGTCGTAAAATGAACGCCAAGAGATGAGGAGAAGAGGTCTCTCTCTCTCTCTCTCTCGATATCGTTAAAGAGTCGAACCGGTGATTTTACCGTTAGGCGACCCAATGACGAAGCACATTCGCAGAGACATCACCAAGTCTCGTGGTTCCGAACGGTATCGAACGGTACTCGTAGTGCTATCGATCCATATGTCTAACGTTTTAATCCCCCCCCCCCAAGCCCCTTTCTTTCTTTTTTTTTTTTTTTTACAATCGATTTTCACGCCAACACGAGGGTATTACGTTAAAATCGTAATAATCTCATTCATAATCGATCAGAAACGTACTTGAGACTCGTAACATTATTAAACGGGTTTAATCTATATCGATTATCGAAGGGATAGATTTAAGATGGATCCAAAATCAATTCACCCATTCGATATATCATTTTGATAACGACGATGTTAATAATAACGGGAAATCGATTTATCGTCGTTCTCGAATGAATTTAACGATGTTAAACGCAATTGACGCGATCGCGAATCATTTTCCCCGTGATCGTTTACGTAGAAACGTACGGTGGGTAGGTATTTTCAAAAGAGATTTCTAACGATCGAAAGAAAATTCGGACGTATCCGACGTATTCGACGCGTAACATCGAACGTTTTTCATTCAAAAGTATCTATTTCGATCTCGAATCATCATCGTTTTATCGCGCGACTTTGAAAGTCGATCCTCGTTAGATCGTCGCGTGCGATTTTACGCGGGTGACGTGCAAAAAAATTCTGGCAGATCCATTCGATATGATTTTGATCTGTCGATTTTTTTTCTTTTTCTTTTTTTTTTTGTTTTTTTTCGTTTTTTTTCGTTTTTTTTCGTTTTTTTGTTTTCTTTCGAACAATCGATTTGACGTACAAAGAGAAATACAAATTCGACGTTAAGGCTTGACACACGGGGCAAGGTGACAATAAGTGTGAATGAGAACGAGGCGAGATCGAGAAGGATCGATAGAAGAATAAAAAAAAGGAAAAAAGAGAAAGAAACGTCGCGACAAAACTATTCGATATGGTTTTGACGAGAAGAGTGTTATCGATCGGTATGCTTGCGTCGCACGACTCAGTTTCGAGCCGATGACTCCCTTCGATGCAGAACGCACACGGCGGCCTGATTTACTTCGGTGTCGCTAACCCGTCCGCCAGTGAAATCATCCCCCTTTCGATCTCAAGACGATTCCTAGTTCAGCCCATGAATTATCGCGTTTTCCCTATTATCCTCTTTGTCCTTTTAATTTCTAAGAGAGAGGGAAAAGTAAAAAATGTTGTTTCGAATACGTTTTCGGGAATGTTCGACGGTAATTGAATTCGCATGATCGTCTGTTACAGCTCTGACGCAGGGCCGAGTCGAGGAGACGCAAATGGACACGCACGAGGGTTCGACGGTGCAATTGCAGTGTCGATTCGAGCCTCCAAAGGAGAACGTAACGTGTTTTTGGTTGACCCACACGAACAACAATCACGACAACGCCGCGATCGAGAATCGTTCGTTGTCGCCGAATTACAACGTCTTCATGAATCTCGAGGAGGGCCGTTACGATCTGCAAATAAGAAACGTATCGTACGAGAGGGACAATGGGAAGTACGAGTGCCGCGTCAAAGTCAGTAGTACGGGTATGGATATCCATAGGAAGTACATCACTTTGACGGTATTAAGGGCACCGGGACCACCAACGATATCACCGACCTCGGCACCCGCCACCGAAGGACAACGATTGGAGCTGCAGTGCAACACGAACGGCGGTAGCCCGGAGCCCGAGGTGAGATGGTACCGGGGCAACAACACGACCCTCTTACACTCCGGTAGAACGTTATTGGTCGAACCAACGAAGGAAGACGACCGTGCTATATTTCGATGCGTAGTAAGGAATCGGGCGATGAGGGAGGGGGAGACATTGAACGCTACGGTTACGCTCGACGTTAATTATTTCCCTCGCGTTACGGTAGGCCCAGGTAATCCATTGAAAGTCGAGGTGAACGGTACCGCGACATTGGAGTGCCACGTGGATTCGAAGCCAGTCGTTGGTATGGTACGTTGGTGGCGCGACGGTAGTTTCATAGCGACCACCTTTCAGCACGTTGTACAAAAGGTTACGTTGCAAGATGCCGGCAAGTATACTTGCCAGGCAGACAACGGTCTGGGAAAGAAAGGCGAGAGTTCCTTGTTACTCGACGTACTTTATCCACCGACCGTGTCCATCGAAGGCGAGAGCGTTAGGATCGCTCAGGTGGAGGACACAGTGACGGTACACTGTAACGTATCGGCCAATCCTGCCCCGTCGATCGTCGAGTGGCTGCGCGAAGGTCGCCCGGAGTTCAGACAATCCGGCTCGATATTGAGACTAACGCGAGTCACGGCCGATCACGCCGGCAATTACACTTGTCGCGCTGTTAATACCATACATCCGACCGGCGGCGAGAGAAGGAATCATTCGGCCAAGGCACACGTAACCGTTCGTATAAGGCACAAGCCAGGACCGGCCAGAGTAACTCCGGACTCGCCTGTGGCCGTCGAAGGTTCCAGAGTTATTTTAACCTGTATGGCCAGTCCCGCCGGTTATCCCGAGCCCCAATACAAATGGTGGAAGGAGGGCGACGGCGAAAATATCCCCGTTAGAACCGAAAATTCTGGGCCTAAGTATGAAATCGATTCTGTACATTTGGGAAGCGAGGGCACGTACAAATGTTACGCCATGAACGAGATTGGAAATGGCGAGGCTGCCTCCGTTAATCTCACCGTTCATCAACCTCCGAAGATACTCACGAAATTACAACCTCACGTCACGAGAAAGTAAGTATCCTCCTATTTCCTTCTTCCTTTTTCTCTTTCCTTTTCCCCACCTTTTCTACCTTTATTTCTATTTCTATTTCTATTTCTATTTCTTTTCTCTTCTGGTTTTTCTTTTTTCTTCGCGACTTCATCCTTGCATTTTCCTTTCTCACGAATTCTCTTTCTCTCGCTCTCGCGTTTAATGATTCTCTACGGGAAATAAATTCAACCTTCAAAGAGATAAATGGTTTGCGATTCTCGATACTTATTGGACGCAGGAAAAATAAAGAAAAAAATAAAAAAAAATTAAAGAGAGAGAGAGAGGGAGGGGAAAGAAGAGAAAAGAAAAGAAGCAATTCGAGTTCCCTTTGAGAGTAACATCGAAGCGTAGAAACCGCACACGATGTTTGTACGATCGATCGGAACGAATCGTTTCGAACTGCCAAGTCAAATTTCTCTCTCTCTCTCTCTCTCTCTCTCTCTGTATGTAATATATACGTGTACGTATATGTATATGTATATGTATATGTATATATCTTTACGTTTGCTTTCTCTATTTCTATTCGCAGAGTCGGAGAATCTTCCTTTCAAGTGTCGTGCGTGGCACAGGGTAAGCCGAGGCCTAGCGTGCGTTGGTTGAAGGACGACCAAGAGTTAACAGCCGACGAAAGATTGTACAAAGTGATAACGACCGCTTCGGAAGGTCATGGTAACGTGATAACCGTGAACTCGACATTGAGCTTTTTGGGTCATGCTCGTCCGCAAACCGATGAGATCATAGCTAGCGACAGAGGAAAGTACACGTGCGTATTCGTCAACGAAGTTAAAAAGGTCGAGTCGACGATGATGTTGAAGGTCGAACACGAGCCAATAATTTTACACCAGCACGGAAAGGTTGCATACAATTTGCGCGAGACCGCCGAAGTCGCGTGTAAAGTTCAGGCCTGGCCTAAGCCGGAATTTCAATGGAGCTTTGGTAATAACGCCGCGACGTTACAAGGTTCCTCGAGCGATGGCCATTACGAGATATCTACGAGCAGCGACAATTACGACGTTTATACCTCGGTTTTAAGAATGACCAATATAAAACAATCGGATTACGGTGATTATACTTGTCGGGCGGCCAACGCTCAAGGTAGCATTACCTCGACGATCAGATTGCAACCGAAGGGCGCGCCAGAAAGGCCGATCAACATAACGGCCATGGATATCGGACCTACTCACGTCGCGTTACTTTGGGAATTAGGTTTCGACGGTGGTCTACCGATAACGAAATATTTCGTTTCATATAGAAGGGTAGCCGGCGGCGACGAGGTGATAACTCCCGAATGCACGCCGCCTAGAGGACCGGCCGGGCAGTGGCTCGAAATGGATTGCAGGAGATCGAATCCATGCAACGTTACGAGTCTCGAGCAACATCAGACCTATACGTTTAAGGTCAAGGTCTACAATACGAAGAATCATTCGGATTATTCGGACGAGGTGGTCGCGACTACGGCTGTAGCGAAAATACCTACGCCTTTGCGCGTCAGCTACGATCCCGAGACCGGTACCCTGGGCATTAACATTGGCGCGACCTGTCTGGCATTGGTCGCCTCGATCGAGAAATTCGACGGAACGGACAATTCTTGGAGAATAGTCGAGGAATGGCCATTGGAAGTATTGGGTAACGCGCCTACGCAGAGGGAAGGTATCCTGGACGATCCGGAATCTTCGGATTCGGAGCCACGTCTAAGGATCAGGCTGTGCCTTAAGGCGGATCGTCAAAAGTGCGGTGAATACGCCGAGGCCGAAAGTGAGTTGGAATTTTATCGAATTTTTCATCGGCCATAAAACATGTTTGTACGTGTCAATTTGTTCCTTCTACTTTCACTTTCTTTCTTTCTTTCTTCCTTCCTTCCTTCCTTCCTTCCTTTTCTCGCCATGTCGATTGAGATCTCGTACAATATGTGATGTTTTGTGGTACGCTTCGATCCTCAGCCTCGCCAATCTTTCTGTTAAACAGTCGGCCCGTCTTATATAGCGCAAGCTGGTGCTCTTGCCACGCCGACGCTGATCGCTCTGGTAGTTAGCGGCGCGGTCTTCTTGCTTTTCGCCGCTCTCTTACTTTTGTTCTGCCGATGCAGACGAAAGCACGCTGCCAAGGCCAAGGATTATGAAATGGATACCAACGCGTAAGTTTACGCGTATCAAAATTATTACGTTACGCGCGTTAATTACTTAAGGCTTTAGCTGTGACGTTAGCTCGAAGAAAGGCTTAGATCGAGGAGAGAGTAAAAGAGAAGAAAAAAAAAAAAAAAAAAAAGAACCCTCGTCGACGACGAATTATCATATATTATTTATTATTCGACGATTCCGATGATCGGCCGAGAGAATTGCAAAATTTTCTAACGTTTCCCCCCTCCCCCTCCCCCGCCAGAGTCCGACCCAGCCTAGTAGCCGGAAATGGTCAACAAACTCAAGCACCGCCGCCTTATTACGCCGAGAATAAAGCCCTTGAACATAGTTTGGATCATGCCCTGGCTATGGAGGATTCGAAGAGTCCTGCTTACGCCCAACCTGGATACGGTTATCATCAACCCAATCATAACATCAACGGTGAGAACGGTAAATGTTGAATTATTTCTAACTCTATATTTAAGGATTTCTATGCTCTAACCAATGCATAACACGCTTTAGTATGTTGCGACGTTCCCTGTCCGACGAGAATTCATTTCGTACGAAATAGGAATTTCTAATAAGACATCTCGCACTATAGGTGTCAATATGGGTTACATGGACAATAGCTATTCAAATTCAAACAACGGTGGCTCGGTGAATTCGCAAGATTCTATCTGGCAGATGAAGTCGGCGGCAGCAAACGGCGTCAACCAACCATATGATTTGGGTGGATACGCCACCACCGAGTCCGATTATCCGGCGCACCCACATTACAGGGAGAGCCATAATCTTAGTCGGCAACAATTTTGCCCGGAGCCATTCGCCACGGTTGTCAAGTCTCAGAAACACGTTGGTTCGTACTTTGTTTCATCAAAATAAATCGTCGACTCCTCTCGAGAAATTTCATTTCTTTGACGTTATTCGTTTCGAATGGAAATGACCGAAGCGTACGTACGAGTCGATCGATTAATCCTTCCGAATGTTTCAGATTCGCCGTACGACGTTTCCGGGCTGCCCTATCAAGAAAATTACGACGAGGACACGAAGCCACCGCAACAAGTGAGCCTGTCCTATGACGAGAGTTTAGAATCCGGTTATTCGACTCCCAATAGCCGTGGACGTAGAATTATAAGAGAAATAATCGTCTGAGACCTGCCTACCGGCTCGCGAGCCGGAAACACGCGTACTACTTGGCTATAGCAGCAGGCCCCCCATCGGCAACCGTTGGCGCAGCAGTACAGACAACATCAGCACCGTCATCGTATGGAGATAGTGATCGAGAACCCTTCGGAATCGCAATCGGTGATACCAAGTAACGCATCTGGCCACGTGACCACCGTGGCTGCAGCTGCAGCGGCAGCGGTGTCGGCGATGTCCGAGACGGGAACGATGACGACTGCGACAACGACGGTGGTAACGATTGCGACATCGTTGGATGCAACTTTGACGACAACTACGGCGACCACGGCTGAGGTTGCAACGGCGACGGCGACGGCGACAACGACAACGACTACAACGACAGCTACCACGACCAATTTCAGTCACAATTATCTACGTTCGCCGCGTTGTAATCCAATTATTTATGGAAACCAATCCTCGGCTCCGGTAATAACCGAACAAGATTATTATCTAACGCAGAGAAGTCCTCGTCAATTGAGTTCGATCGACGATTTCGACGGTGGAATTTCAACGATGAGACGAGTCGATAGATCTGGACTGTTAGAGATCTCTAGTTTGGACTCCCCCGCTCAGCCGCCGCCGCCGCCGCCGCCGTCGTCGTCGTCGTCGTCCTCGTCCTCGTCCTCGTTGTCGTTGTCGTCGCGTTATCGACAACACTGCAGGCCGATTGGTGCCGAGAGTATAGCAGGGCATGCTGGTACTCTACCTCGTCGAGTCGATCGTTCCGGTCTTTTGGAAGCTCTCCCCGAATTACCCGAGAATCGTACATGTTCCGAGGAATTAATACGTAGTAGTACGTACGGTGTTAAGGAAGTGACCATGATTAAACCGGACGTTGTTGCGCTCGTACGATCCCCGACTTACGATACTTCGACGAGATTTTCAACGCCATCGCCGTCCCTATTGCGTCCTAACGAATGTCCTAGTCCAGGTACGATCTCGAGAATATCACCGACGGCGAATTTAACGCGTCGCACGGCCGACGGCGACTCCTCTTTAACCACCGGTAACGAACGTACGATGAGGTATCATCGTTCCGCGACCTTGGATAATACGTTTATCCCTATCGAATCTACTAGCATTGGCCTACCGGCGACGAGATACCCTTACGCGGATATAAAGAATTTTTCTTCCTCCTCGAGGAACGAGGATGACAAGGAGAAAATTGAAAAGATCGTGTCAAACGATACGGCAAAGGATACGGCCAAGGGCGAGAGGGATGATACTAATTCCGGGTATTCCACGAAGGACGAGAATATTGAAAATTACGATAAGGAAGATAACGACGTACCGAGAGGGGAAAGGGCCGAGGCCGAAGGTTGCGAGAATACTGCCAGTGAAAATCACGAAGAGGGTAGAGTTTCCTTCCAAAATCCCAACAACAATAAACTCTATCACAATGACAACGTTCAAACGCTAACGGTGATAATACTGTCGGAACAATTGTGAAGCCGATACTCCTCCTCCTCCTCGTCGTCGTCGTCGTCGTCGTCGTCGTCGTCGTCGTCGTCGTCCCCCTTGAACGATAATCCGTCCAAGTGACCTTCATTGGGTTCCTTAAGGACGGGGGAACGTTTCTAGTGTATTATATTTAAGTAGCGTGTGTGCGAAGGCTGACGATGATGCCACAAAGAGGCCATACTTATTGAAAACAAAATAAACGAAAGGACAAAAGGACGAACGAACGAACGAACGAACGAACGAACGAACGAAC
>OU426871.1:1042500-1052500 GCA_911387685.1 Dolichovespula media
TTTTTTTCTATTATTTTCCTTTCCTTTCGTTATTGACTCTTTCGTTATGACAAAGATTCACAGTGGCGATGGATCGTACGTGTATATATATACATATATATACACACACACACACACACACATATATATATATATATATAAAGAGGAAGAGTATATGAGACTCATTCGAGAGAGATAGAAAGAAAGAGAGAGAGAGATCGTACGAAACTATTCGATGCTTATCGATTTCAATCCGAGTGAATCCGAACGACGGCGATGATATAAATATATAAATATAAATACGACTATAAATAAATAAATAAATATATATATATATATAAATATATAAATATAAATACTAATTAATTAAAGATAGAGAACGCGCTTAAAGAGTGTATTATAATAAAGGAACGGGATATTAGAAAAAAAAAAAAAATAAAGGAGAAAAGAGAAACAATGAGAAAGGAAAGAAGAATGAATTAGAAGATGGAGAAGATGATGAGGATATAAAGAAGATCGACTTAGGTATGTAATATCTTTTCGTGGGGTGTGTATGTATGTATGTATGTGTATCTTCGTGGGTGCGCGCGCGCGTGTATGTATGTATGTATGATGTATGTATGTATGTGTGCGTGTGTGTGTGTGTGTGCGCGCGCCTTTTTTGCACACTAGTCGTCTCTTCCTTTTCATTTCGTCGTCAATCAATTTTTACAAGAGGCGTCTTTCGTTGAAGTTTATATTTTTCTATCGGAGAAGAGCGAACGACGCATGGCCAAGTACATAAAATATACGTACATACATACATATATATATATATATGTGTGTGTGTGTGTGTGTGTGTTTGTGTATATACACGATGAACACAAGACTTTAGTTCGCTTTTATCCAAGAGAAAAAGTATACGCACGAATTAACAATTATTTCTAGTAAAACGACTAAATTATTGAAAAAAAAATATATATATATATTTTTCTTCTTTTTATTTAGGACACTTTTACAATTACTTGTATGTATATGTATATGTATATATATGTATATATATATATATATATATATATATATATATATATATACACGTATGTATGTATGAGAAACATATGCATATACATACGAATTGTCAATTATCGAAGTATCTTAAATCATTAAAAAAAAAAAATTGTCATTTAAAATTCGTCCGAGATAATTATGCAGTAAATGTAATTCTCATATACATATATCTTTCATTTCGATTACTTTTATAATTATTAACATACGTACACGTATACACACATGATATACATAGAGAGAGAGAGAGAGAGAGAGAGAGAGAAAGAGAAAGAGAAAGTGTAGAGAGAGAGAGAGAGAAAGAGAGAGGGAAAGGCGTTCGAGATAAAGCTTTACACGCGCATTCGCTCGATTATCCTTGTGATCTCATTATTTGTTCGTAATGCAATTCTAGAAGGACGATATTTCGTTCGACTGATTTTCACACATTAGCCCTCCCCACACCCACACACCCACCCACACACACACACACACACACATAACCCCCTATCCTGCCCCGTCCCACCCTCGTCCGTCGAGTATTCTTTTTTTTTTATTTTATTACTATTATTATTATTATTATTATTATTATTATTATTATTATTATTATTATAATTATTAATTCTTTTTTAATAATAATTTAATTGTTTATTTCATCCTTTGTCTACTTCTCTATCTCCGTGTTTTAAGAAGGAAAACGTCAAGCTGTGAATGATTATTATTTTTCAATGGTTTCGATATTATTCCCCAAAGGCAAAAAAAAAAAAAGAATTAAAGACGACAAGAAATTTTGTACCTTTTCGTCAATATTTTATACCAGCCGAAAGGAAATGAAAGAAAGAAGGAAAGATTTTTCTATTTCACCTGACGTTATTTTCACGATCTAAATCCTTCAACAAAGAAATTTTCAAATTTCAAAGAATAGAACGTTTGATTGTCTCGTTTCCTTCCCCTTATTCCTTTCCATCGAATATAAGTCGAAGTTTTGAAGAGAGAAAGAGAGAGAGAGAGAGAGAAAGGATCGTATATGGTAGAGAAAAAGAATGAAAGAAAGGAGTTATATAGATTTTTGTATAAAGGGAAGAAGAATAAAGATAAAAATACAATTTTGAAAAGACTACTCACCGCGCGCGAGAGAGAGAGAGAGAGAGAGAACGAGAGAGAGAGAGAGAGAGAGAATCGTTTGCAGTACTTACGTATACGTCGTGTTATCAAAAGGTAACGAGCGTCGTCTTGTACAAAAAGGGAACAAATGTAATATTTTGTTTGCGTTAAAATGCGAACGAAAGGAAGAAGAAGAAGAAGAAGAAGAAGAAGAAGAAGAAGAAAAAGAAGAAGAAGAAAAGAAGAGGAGAAGGAAAAGAAGGAAGAAGAGGAAGTATAACGTCAAATTTAAGGGAAAAAAAAAAAAGAAATAAAACGAGAAGAAGATGTTGGAGATAGGATAAAATGGGAAAAGTCGATGGAGCGATTCAAAAATAAAAAAAAAAAAATAAAAAAAATATATATATATATATATATATATATATATATATACGCGATAAGAAAAATGGGACATTGAAAATTGTATTTCTCGTGCGCTAACTATAATCGAGATAGTGTTTTATGAAAGAATGAAAGAGTGAAAGTGAATGAGAGGGAGAGAGTGAATGAGTGTGTGAGAGAGAGAGAGAGTGAGAGAGAGAAAGAGAGAGATTAATCTCGGCCAAATTCGTTCGCCGAATTTATAGATATATGACGATAACGTGCATTATCTTTTTGATTATAAATAATAACGAATAAAAAGGAAAAAAGACAAAAATATGATGGGAAAAAAAAAAAAAGGATCTCGTTATCCGATCTTTTGCTTCTTTTTTCGTTTTCATTTCTTTTTACTCACATTTTCTTTTTTCTTTTTGTATTTAAAACATATATATATATATATATATATATATATATATATATATGTATGTATATATATGTATGTACATGTATATGTATAATTCGTCAGTGCATGTGTGAAAAACTCTTGAGACGATCGACCGATACGAATAAAAACGTGCAAATGTGTATTCTTCGCATTTTAATCGACGAGCGCTTTTGAGATGAGTTAATTTTGTTTAAATAAAAATGAAAATAAAAGTTAGAAAGAGTTAAAGGGTATACCTATCTTTACGCGTGTACCCTTTTTTTAATTTTCTTACTTTTTATTATTATCATTATTATTGTTATTATTATTATTATTATTATTATTATTATTATTATTATTATTATTATTATTATTATTATTATTATTATTATAATTAATCATCGTTAGCATCATCATCATCATCATTATTATCATAGTCATTGCATTTAACACGTTTTATACGCATGTTCTCGCGTGATTATCGCGTAAAGGGCTTCATTCTACTCGCGCATTCAACGAAAAATTTTGATATTCATTCATTATCCATTAGAGTCCACGACATTATACACATCGAGTTTATTATTTTGTACAAATTTTATGTTGCAATAGAAAGGAGAAAAGGAAAAGGAAGGAAGGATGGAAGGAAGGGGAAAAACGAAAAACAAAAACGAGAAAAAACATATGAGATATACCACCTTTTGATTCGCTTTTCGACCTCGTCGTTTTCATTCCGATGAAAATTAATTAAAAAAAAAAAGTGTGCGAGAGAAAGAGAAAGAGAGAGAGAGAGGGGGGGAGGGGTGAAAGGAAATCAAATCGCTCGAAGGTTCATAAAGGTTCGATTTTTATCTCGATCGCGGCGCAAAAAAGAATTTTATTGTAAATCTCACACAAGTTATGGTGGTGGTAGTGGCGGAGGGGGCGCGAGGCTTTTTATAAAAATCCGAGAATGCATAGATGAGTTTCATATCGATTCGATAGAGCAGCAGCAATAGAGAACGGTCGGGTATTTCAAACGATTTTCGATTTTTCATCTCCATGCTTTTTTTTTTCACATACGAGCTTCTCTATAGTTTCAGGGAAAAGAGAAGGAAAAAAGAACGAAACGAATAATAATAATAAAAAAAAAAAAAAAAAAAAAATTAATAAAAAAAAGAAACGTGCGGGCGAATGAACGAATGAACGAACGAACGAACGAACGAACGAACGAGCGAACGAACAAACAAAAATATTTCTCTCTAATCATCACGAATGGACCGTGAAATGAATTTCTACGAACGCGCATCCTGAATATGGCCGCGTAATCAATTGCAAAACCACCTAGCGAATTATTACAAAATAAAAGATCTCTTTTTGTGAGATTTTAGTGAAATTACATTGGAACGAACTAACTTGTTACTATGTCATTGTGCGTGAGAGAGCAAGTGAGAGCGAGAGATTGAGAGAAAGAGAGATAACAATTCACAAAATAAAATGTCTCTGTTCGCAACACTTTTACATTGGAATTATGATATTAAAATTTTACGAGTGAAAAAATTTCATATTGGAATGATTAATTTGTTTTTTTGCACTGTTTGTTTTGATATTCTTTCTTCTTTTGTTTTTTCTTTCTTTCTTTCTTTCTTTCTTTTTCGATAAATGCCGTCTAAGTCTAACAACGAAATAATACATCGTTGGGAGATAATTTATAAATAGAACTATACAATTCGCGTCGAACATAAAAAATCGAAAGAAATGGTGCTGCCGCGTGAGAAACTTTTCAAATTAAATAACTCGTAATACGTATGTATAAGAATCGACAAACGTAATTTCGCATTGTCCAAGGGGAATAATTAAAATAAACGTCGAGCCTATACTTCGTGATTTGAAATACAAAAAGTAAATAAAAGAAAACAGCAAAAAAAACAAACGAAAAAAAAAGAAAACAACAACGATACTCTTCAAGATCAATCGTGTCTCTGTATATTTTGATTGAACTAGCACACATACATACATATATACATAGTTGCACAATAATTTATGTGTATCCTAGCACTCGGTGTCGTCGTTAGGATCATAAAAGATCGTTTATTGTTTAAAAAAGAAAAGAAAAGAAAAGAAAAAACGAAGAAACGATAACTAGAAAGTGTATTAATGTGCGATACACTATGTAAAAATATGTATACGAGAAAGTTTGATTAAAATATCTCACCCTTTATCTAGAAGGATTTCTCTAAATCATCTGTATCTTCCTATTATTAAAATAAGGCATTTTCGTAAGGACTCGATTATACATTATTAAAATTGTTATACACGAATTATTTACATTTGGATATACACACACACACACACACACACACACACACACACACATGGACGCACACCTGTACAGACATGTATTATATCAAATGCACGTTATTACGTACTAATTAGTGATACGATTAGTGAGATCATCGATCGTTTATATTTTGATATTTCTATATATACATATATCAGGACGAAAAATTACGAATATATGAGAGATATATTGATCGATTTGTTAACAATTAACAATGAAAAAAGGCAACTTACCCGAGGTCGAAGGACGCCAGCACGATTAAATGGAATTAAAAGACGAAAGGAGAATTGATCGGGGGATGATTCTTTATTCGATCGTCGTCCATGATAAGGAGATAATCGTTATTCATTTGTTCCTTACCATTTCGCAGATTTTCCGGAGTAATCCTTTAAAAAATTATGCTACCAACAGTACGAACAGCCATTCGGTTTCGCGTAATTTAAACGAGAAATTTTGTAAATGTATGTACGATAATCTCCGTTTGGCGGCGCCACTTATTCCTCGACGCACACGTGAAAGTTGATTGGTGGATGTCACGTACGTGTGAGCTTAAGGCATTTTCGCATGGCGTTATGATCGACTGTTAACTTCGTTAAACAAATGAATGTTATATCCTTCTCGATTCTGATTGGTGGACGGTAGTACAGGATAGAAGAGGGAATATTCGGTAAGAACTAAATACGCAATTACGCTTCGTAAGGTATTCAGAAAGGCCGAAATAAATTAAGAAAATAAATGATAAAGATTCGATCGTGTCGTTAATATCTTTTATACGAATTGTAAATTATCGGATTGTACGTTCCTAGTTAAACAACGTCGTATTTTTACCACGATCACAAGTTGTATTCGCAATGATAAGTATGTATAAGGTTATGAGATTGATAGTTCGATAAATAAAGATAAGAGTTATGCAAATATTGCATCAACTTGCACGTTAGAAGCGATGCATCATTTCAAGTGCAAATACCAAGATGTGACGTAGTAGGAAGAGGTAATGAAAAATCAAGATAGGATTAACACCGGGTTCTAAATATGGGGAAGCCAACAAGAGTGGTCGTCTGTGGAATGAAAGGAGTAGGAAAAACGGCATTGCTCGAGCAACTCATATATGGAAATGTCACTCCAAAAACGGTAAGATATTCCTTGGGTTATGACCGTTTACTAACTTGTCACTCGTCTATACTTCGTTCTGCGATTCGACAGGAAATTCATCCCACCATAGAAGACATCTATGTTGCTAACATAGAGACCGACCGTGGTACAAAGGAGAGAGTTAGATTTTACGACACGGCTGGTCTAGAGTCATTGCAAAGCAACGCGAACAACCAGCAACTTCCCAGACATTACCTTGGCTTTGCGGACGGCTACATCTTAGTATACGACACTACGAAATCAGAATCTTTGGATGTATTATTTCCATTGAAGAAGGACATTGACAAGAACAAGGATAAGAAAGAAATAACGGTAATAGTTTTAGGTAATAAAAGCAGCAATGAAAATAAATCTAATAGCTTAGAGAATACGTCTAATAAGGCTAGCAATTGGTGTACAAGGGAAAAGGTTAAGCATTACGAGATCAATGTGATGGATAGGCAAACTTTGTTTGAACCTTTTGTCTATCTATCATCTAGATTGAATCCGCCACCAAACAAAAGTACATTTCCTCAATTGAGCATGGGTAGGAAAATGATTAAAACTGAAACTCCGTAAGAAAATGATATCATTTATATTAATTATAACTGATATTTGAAAGTAATTCACTTGGCTGTGGAAATATATCATTGTATTAAATATATGATATATACATATATATATGTATGTAATATATGTATGTATGTATGTATGTATTATGAAGTATAACAAAAGAAAAAATTATAATGATATTTAAGTTAATTTAAATATTTGTTCAAGGGTCTAATTGAGTACTCTTGATTTAGATTAAGAATATCAAAGTACTTAACTAATTTATCTTTATACAATATGCATTTTAATAAGGTCTTCCCAAGTTATGTTATAAAATGCATCACGTATAATACTGATTAATGACATGGTATTTCGCTCGGAGAATCGTATACTCGTTTTTAAAAATCTTTATCTATTAAGCAATATGGCTTGAAGTACTTAAGTAATACTTTCCATCGGAAACAACAATAGTCAAGCTGAAGGCGAGTTACAAGCTAAGTATAAACATTTTTGTCGCATTTATCACCCACAAGCAAAAAATTACCATTCTATTGGTTTTACCAGCTGCTGTAAACGTATATTTGTGTTAAATACGTAATCCCAAATGTTACTACTAATACCGAAACCTACGAAGAATGAAACGTTAAATGTTTATGTTTAAGAATATAACATAAAACTTCTGAAACGTAAAACAAAAATAATTACCTTCATCGTGATGCGAAAAATGATGATAATTGTGATATCTTTTCAAATCGTAAAAATATGTTTTGTCACTAGGCTTACCATAATGCAAATAATAGTGGGTTAAATCGTAACACATATATCCTGCAAAGAATGAGGAAACATTTAGGTTTAGATTATTTATTTATAAATTTATTTAATTTGTATCATATAGTGTGTTTAATTATATATATATATATATATATATATATATATATATATATATAGAGAGAGAGAGAGAGAGAGAGAGAGAAAATTATTATACTTCACCTGCAATATTTCCAGCACCAATAAAGTTTGCTATAAAATCAGGAAATATCGATATGTACAGTGTCCATACACCTGTTGCTATGATAACACTAGCTATAGGTGGAAATACTAATCTTTGACCATCAAAGGGTGCCTAGTATAGATGAAAACAAAAAGAATCCATAAATTTATATTTAAAAAAAAAAAATATATATATATATATATTACATATACGTAACGAAAGAATTGATAGAATACCAAATTGAGTTTGTAGCTTCCTGTTCTAAGAAAGGCAACAAACTGACACTTTGTATGATTCATTTTATGTTAGACATAGTTCAGTGAGTTCATTGAACGCGCACGTTTGCATACTAAATAATCTTTCGAGAAGCGCGTCTACGTATATTTGCAGTCTTTTGCTTGGATTTAAATCTTAATCGTGACGTTAACCGTACGTAAGAAATATAATTTTTAATTACCTTATGATGCAAACCATGAAGAAGGAAATGTAACGTAATAAGTATTTTCGAATTCCCTGACGGCCTGTAGTGAAACAATTTACGGTGTAACAGATATTCCTCTAATGTCCACAATAATACCCCTCCCACGAAGGCAAGGAGGCCTTCTAATAAAGAAAAAACTAAAAACGAAGGCTGTATATGTAATATATTTTTTTTTGTTTTTCATCGTTTCTTTTAAACATTCTTTTATCATTTTTTATTTTTATACATATACATGTATGTATGTATATATATATATATATATATATATATATATATATATATATATATATTTTTTTTTTTTTTTTTTTTCTTGTCATTGGTTGTTCGTATTTCTTTCTCTTTTCTTTTTATTTATTTATTTATTTATTTATTTTTTTCTTTTTAGTCGTAACTCCGCGATACAGTGTGTAATTAGGTGACTCGAAATGAAAGAACGCGCGAACGTTGCGAAAGCATATGCGATTCCTTTTTTAAGAAATTAAATATGAACTTCAGACGAAGGATACAAATTAATTTTTTTTCTCTTCTCGAATGGATAGATGATCCTTCTTTAAATATAATCAAAGTTTTGCTTTTTTCAACGTAAAAAGATCGTGAGTACTTACTTGGAAATTGACGAGTAATACTCAGACTAAATCCCACGTAGAGAAAATATGCACAAATAGGTATCCAGACGATCGGTATAAGGTACCATGGTGTGATCGTTAAAAATTCTAATATGTCTGATTGAAATAGTCGTATCGGTCGGTTTACCGGTAGATTCACCCACTGCCAATATCGATCACTTAACTCGCCCACTTGACTTAATAAAGGTGCGTTCCAATCGATCAAACTCTAAGATGATTTTTCAATTAAATCTTTTTTCTCTTTTTTTTTTTTTTTTTTTTACAAAATCGTACGTTGTCACGTAAACATACACACACACATACACGTATCTATATGTGATATATATTTCGATCCTATTTTTTTTTTTTCAGAATTGATAAAATCTTCATAACGTATTGATTATTCATTATCTATTTTAACGATAATCAATGAACGAATTGAAATTTTTTTTTATCTATCTCATTTTATTTTATTATTATTATTATTATTTAACTTGTTCGAAGAAGGACAAAATTTAAACGAACGAATCCCATTGCACGTTGCAAAAAAGAAAAACAAAAAATAACAGATAAAATAAAAGAGGATGAAGAGACAAAGAGAGTTAGATTGACAGGATAAAATGGTCTATTAAATTATTCTCGGAATTAGAGGGAATAATTACACGGAACGTATGGAACGGTAAATTGCATATCTTTTATATTAGATTGTTGCGTAATTACTATTGTATTCCGTGTTTTATAATCGTTCATTTTTCTTTTTATCTTTTCTACTTCGATCGAATAGATTTTGTATCGATTATTCGAATTAATGAAATTTACCCTTCCTCCGTCCACCCTCGTTGCCCCTCTTCCACCCCAGAAAAAGGACGAATAACTTCAAAAAAAAAAAAAAAAAAAATGACACGCAACATCGTCGATCAATTATTACTCGCGTTCGCGTCGATTCGTCATAAAAATTGTCATTGAATCATTTCACAGAAATTCTTAGAATTCATTATATCAGGAATATGACACATTGAGAGATTTATATATA
>OU426871.1:1055000-1077500 GCA_911387685.1 Dolichovespula media
TTTCAAATGACTAATTTTTTTTTTTTTTTTTTATCATACACCGACGAAACTCGAGGTATTCTTTCTCGCTCTCTCTCACTCTCTCTCTCTCTCTCTCTCTCTCTCTCTCTGTCCCTTTATCTATCTTACAAATAATAATTAAAAAAACGAAATAAACCGAGAAACTATAGGGGAGAGGAAAAAAAGATAAAAGTAAAAGAAAGAAAAGTAGAATGAAAATAGGAATTACAAAAATGATGAGCATTCGGGCCGATCAATGAAAGAAAACTCGTATATACACATATATTCTGAGATTCATGTGTGTATATTAAGATATATATTATTATTATTATTATTAATATTATTAATATTATTAATATTATTATTTTTATTAATGTTATTATTAATATTATTATTATTATTAATATTATCATCATCATCATCATCATCATTATTATTATTATTATTATTATTATTATTACTATACATAATGTTCGGGCATTGAAAAATACATTGACGGCTTTAATTGTTCTTCTATCCTTCTCTTTCCCTCTCTTTCTCTCTCTCTTTCTGTCTTGTCGATATTTGTAAAACGTTTGTCAGGCTTAGAATGCGTTTGATGACTCGCTCTCTATTTCTCGAAGATGTCGATATAACGGAATTCGCGTTAAAGATAAGATCTTATCTTTCTATCCTTCATTTTTGGTTTCTTTTCTTTCCAGTTCCCCCCTCCCACCACCATCACCACGACCACCACCACCACCACCACCACCACCCCCACCCATCCATCCATCGTAAAAATTATTTATCAACTTGCCCGTAAACGAACGTATTATGCTACGTGATTTTTGTCCTTCTTTTTCTTCTTCTTCTTCTTCTTTCTTGACGAATTCAAATTAAAAAAAAAAAAAAAGAAAAGAAAAAAAGATATTTCCGGGGGATAAGTGACACGAGAAATGATATTTTCATCGTTTAATCAGTAATAATATTTGATTCTTTTCGTGTATTTAATCGTTCCAATCATTTCTATGAAGCCGACGATCTTATCTGTTTGAGAGAACACGTACATAGGACATAACGTTAGTTACGATTTTTTTTACCTTCGTTTCTTTCCTATCGATAACACGAGATAATAGAATATAATAGAATATAATAAAATGTTAGTCGGCTTATCTTTTCTTTCTTTCTTTATTTTATTTATTTATTTATTTACTTTTTTGTTCTATGTTTGATAGTTATATATTTATAAAGAGTCCAATAATTATTTTATTTTCGGATCGGTTCGGTTCGGTTCATTCGACTTTGAGCAAAAAAAAGAGAAAAGAAAGAGGGCGGGACGGGGGGAAAAAAGATAACCGGTGTTAGAAAAATTAGAAAAATAAACGACGAATATATATATATATATATATATATATATATATATATATATATATATATTGGTAAGCGATAATAATAAACGAGAAGAATGAATTTTAGTCGAAGAACTTTCGATTTTTTTTCTTTTTTTTTTTTTTTAATTCACGGAGGCGAGGAGCCTCGGCTAAAACTAATCCGTCTAAAAATTTCAATCTTTGGTAATATTTAGGTATAGTTTTAATATGCGGACAGAGTAACGCGATCGACGACTTTTTTTTTTGTTTTTTTTTTTCGTTTATTTATTTTTTTTTTCCTTTTTTTATTCTTTTTTTTTTGTTTTCGTTTTTTATTTTTTCGTTATTATTCTCTAATCTCTAACGCCTCGTTGTATGATCCAAACGCATTTTACTGGAGCTAGAGCGTAGCTGAACTAATTGGAAGTAAGTTTAGGAACGATGCAGTTTTTCATTGGGATATTTTCGATCGATATTTTCTTTTGTCCCTCCCTTTTTCCTTTTTTTTTGTTTGTCTCTCTCTCTCTTTTTCTCTCTCTCTCTTGATTTGTCCCCTTTTCTCTCGCTATTGCTACTTTTTCAAAACTTTCTTCGTCTTCATCTTTCTCCTCTTCTTTCTCGTCCTCTTCCTCTTTTTCTTTTTCTAATTTTTTATTCCTTCGTTAGTATACTGTTTAGAAATTTGTCGTCTCGTTGGATCCCGTTTCTGTACTTTAATACAACGTGTACACGCACACACACACACATATATATATATATATATATATATATATATATATATATATATATATATACGTAAAGGTACAGTGTTTTAGGTCGATCAGGATGATCAATTTAAACGATGATTTGTTTTCTAACGTGTAATAATTCGTATCGAATAATTTCATCATTAAATTTCGTAGAATCTTAATATTGTTCGAAAATATTTTCTTTACGGTACGATAATGATCTTGATCATCCGAGATTACGTATTATACAAATTCTCATGATTACAAACAGCTGGACCAGCCAAATAACATCATATTTGTGAATTTTTTTTCTTCTCTTCTTTTTTTCTTCTTCTTCCTTCTTATTTTTTCTTTTTTTTTTGTTATTTTTTTCGTTTTCTCTTTTCTTTCCATGTATACATACATACATATATATATATATATATATACATACACATACACCAAACAGATGTCGGACGATAAAATTTATTTTTGACAAAAGTTTCGAGAGCGAACTATCGAAGCGTATTCATAAGAATTAATTATTAATTATCTTTCGCTTAAAAAGTATAGATAAAAAACAAACGAAGTATACTCTCGCTAAATTATTCGTTCTCTTCTCTCTCTCTCTCTCTCTCTCTCTCTCTCTCTCTCTCCCGTTTTTTCTCCTTTTTTCGCCGTTTTGTTCTTCTTTATTATTAAAAATCATTATACCGCGTTGTACGTAAATACGTAATTACATACGTCTTTTTAATAGCTTCTAAAAGAGAAAAAAAAACAAAAAAAAAAAAGAATTGGAAATCGAAAAAATACATACGTCGACTTTTCGCTTGCGTTGTCTAATATTAAAAAGTATACTTTATACATACACACACACATATATATACATACATATATATATATATGAATATGTATATATACATATATATATTTACTTAGATTTTTGTATCTAATATCTATTGCCAAATATACTTAAAATACGTTTCGTGCCACTTTCGTTAAATGGCAGTTTCGTTCCGTCGTAATCGTCTCTTCCTTATAAACGCCATGAAAATGAATGATAATCGAATAATAATAATTCGAGAGCGAGGATATTAAAATGTATGATCGAAAGTCCGGCCGCTGATCTAAAAACTTTTTGGTTTTTCTTTTTTTTGTTTGCGTATTCGATTTCTATCTCTTTTCCCTTTTTGCGCTGTCCAATTCTATCTTCAAAAAATCAGGGACATGTTTTTTCTCGTATTTATCATTTTTCCTTTATTCCTTCCCTTCATTTTACTACTTTCGATCGAATCAAATCTCCCTTTTTGTTATTCTAATTCGCCGAATTGATTATTTTTGTTAATAATTATTTGTTTGCATTGCTATTTATTCTTTTGTAATTTCTGTAAATTTCTTTTTCCTTCTCTCTCTCTCTCTCTCTCTCTCTCTATTTTATTTTATTTTATTTTATTTTATTTTTTTCTTTCTCCTTTAACAGCATCTACTTGCCCTCTTTATAAATTTCATTCTACGCGATCCACTTGAGAGATCGAAATATTTACGATATCGTTGATTGATCTACGCCACACGTGGCCCATCGATCTTTCTCTTTTCCTTTTCCTTTTCCTTCGCCTTTTTTTTCTTTTTATTTTTTAATTTGTACCTTCTCACGTCGATGAATCGACAAAATAATTAAAATATTTCAAATGAAAGTGAAGAGGACGCACAAATTAGAGATAGAAATTTGAAATTCGAGATTTTCAATCGTATGATCAATTGGAAATAAATTCATTAATGGTAATGAATAATTAAAGAAATTGAGACGAGTGTTCCATTGTTACATAGATAACATTTCGCTCTTATCTAAGTTTTACTTTTCTGAATTCTCTCTCTCTCTCTCTCTCTCTCTCTCTCTCTCTCATTCTCTCTCATCCTCTCTCCCTATCAATCTCTCTCGATCTCTCTCAATCTAAACTATTGCTCTTCGAATTCCTATATTATTATTTATTTGCATAGTGTTCTCTCTCTCTCTCTCTCTCTCTCTCTCTCTCTCTCTCTCTCTATCTATCTCTCTAAATAAAAGAGAAAAAAGAATTAGCAAAAGAAAAACGGGAATAAATAAAACAAAACGAAAAAGAAAAGGAAAAACACACGCACACGCACGCATTATATGCACAACGAAAAGAAAAGAAAAAAAAACAAACGAACAAACAAACAAACAAACAAACAAACAAACAAAAAAGAATAGGCGAAAGAACAAAAAAACTTGACGGAACAACTCACGCAATTAATTTCTTTTTTTTTTTCTTTTTCTTCCTCGCGAGCGAGAGTGAGAAAGCGCACTTTCGAAATTCGAAACAATTAATTAGATATCAGGTATTTTCTAATAGAATAAACACTTGTCGCTCGCGTCTATACGAGCGTATTCGATATATCATACGATCTCTCGATAGTCATGCGGTCTCTCGATCGATACGAGCGAGCGAGCGAGCGAGCGAGCGATATTTAAACGGTCTCTTCCTAAATCTTCGTCCACGAAGATCGAAGATCTAACAAATCTCGGTTCTTTTATTCTCAAAGGAAGCACGAGACCCCGTTTCTCTCTCCTTTTTTCTTTTCTTCTTCTATTTTACTCATGTCGCATTATTTATTTATTTACATATTTAATTCGTGTCTTCACGATTTCTACTTTCCTTCCTTTCTTCCTTACTTCTTTCTCCCCTTGCTTCCTTCTTTCCTTCCTTCTTTCTTTCTTGCTTCTATTCCTTCTTCTTTCTACCTTCTTTTCCTTTATTTATTTCTTCCGTTTTCTCCTTCTTTCTTTCTCTCTCCTTCTCTCTCCTACCTCACCTTTTTTCTTTCTTTCATTCTCTCTCTCTCTCTCTCTCTCTCTCTCTCTCTCTCTCTTTCTCTCTTCCCTTCTTTCTTCCTTTCTCCTTTTTACGTTTTTTTTTTTTTTTCATTATCGTTTCTTTGCAATAAAACGTAAGGAACGCTCCCCTAAACTTGACGCGTTCAAAATTCCATTGCCTCCATTTTGAATGCTCTACCCTGAAGCTTATTTGGAACGATCTTTGTTATTGGCGGTGCACTATTGTTGTCGTCGTCGCTGTTAACGTCCTCATCTTCCTCGGGAAAATCTTCTAAACGATCGTGATACTCGTCCAACTGAAAGAAAAATAATATTTATCGATCGATTCCCTTTCTTTCTTTCTTTCTTTCTGTCTTTTTTTTTTTTGCTTTTTATTCGTCGTAATTATTTTCTTTTTCTTTTCTTTTTTTTTTTTTTATTTATTTATTTCTTTTCTCGTACTAAAGCAAGAACAACTCTGGCTACAAGCCAAAGCTCGGAATTGATTGAACGAGCGTATTGGTTAAGTTTGTGTGTCCGTGTACGTGTATAATGTATCTGTGTGTGTTAGGCGTCTACGTGTGTTTGGCGTCTATATTAACTCGCAAGAATCACTTTACAAATTGAACATTATCTCTCAACTATTCGCGATTGAGTTCATTCCGTTCTCATTGTACAAGGCACGGGGTATTATTTCATTAATCTTTTATTTTCTCCATTCTTTCTTTCCTCTTTTTATTTCTCATTTTATTTTTTTCCATTTCATTTTTTTTATTTTATTTAATTTTCTTTTCCCTATCATCAAATACGTTCGTACATTCGTCGACATTCTCGTGTGGCTGCGGCGGGGAGTGGCGGGGAAATATTTCTAGATATTGTGAAAGCTTTTTATAGAATGATATTGTTCTTTCTAAACTATTTCGTATGTTCTTATGTTTGTTTGCGCGTCTGCGTCTGCGCTGCGTGTGTGTGTGTGTTCGTTCGTTTACAGGTCGACGAAGAACAAGCGAAAGAGTTTTTCTTCTTTTTTTCTTTTTTTTTCTTTTTTATCTTAACAAAATATAAATTTTCGTTTATAAAAAGAACAATATCATCACGGGTGGCAACCTGTGTACCTAAGGTACTAAATAAATCCGTGCAAAAAATTCTCTTTCATATCATAGATATTCCACATTACTAATCCTAATAAATAGGGGATATATAACAAACGAAATTATAATTTGGTTAGATAATTAATGAAAGAAGAAATAGTAGTAGTGAAAGAAGAAGAAGAAGATTAAGAAGAAGGGATATTAATTAAAAAAGAAATGGTCTATCAAGTGCATTCTCAAATATTCATCTACGACGGACTCACATGTGATGCAGCTACGGGAGATATCGACCTTAGCCGACCACAGAGACATAGAGGAAGCTTACCTATAACTGCAGATCATACCGTTCAGCTTGAACACATCGGACACTATCTCGAATCGTTCACCACGAGAGAATTTTAAAAGGATGAAGAAAACCAAAAAAAAAAAGAAAAAAAAGGCGAAGGAATCCAAAAGTTCTCAATTAAATGTATTTTCCATTATAAGAATATCCGATATTAAAGAAAAAACGAAAGAATGAGAGAGAGAGAGAGAGAGAGAGAGAGAGAGAGAGTGGGGGGCCAAAAAAAGATCGCCACACGAAACCCAAAAAAAGGATTTCATCGATTTAATGTGAGATTTGAAAGAGGTTCTTAAAAAAGAAAAAAACAAGTATAACAATTAGACGAATAATACGTTATCGAATAAAATATCGTAGATAATTTTGTTGTTTCCAAAGTTTTCTCGATATTACGATTATTTTCCAAACGATGTAATCGAATGTCATTCCCAATTTTTACTCCGGAGTTGATTTAAAATCGACTGAAATGAGGTGATCCAGATAAAAGAGAGATAGAGAGATAGAGAGAGAGAGAGAGAGAGAAAGAGAGATGAAATTGGGACGACTCGAATGTGTGTCACGGTTGGTAAGGCTTTAAAAAAAAAAAAAAAAAATGAAGAAAAAAATTCATGTAACCAAGCACACGTATGCTCTGAATTTTCAATTCGATCCCGTTTAATATTCTTTTTTTTTTTTTTTCTTACCGAATCGTAACGAAATTTAACATCATCGTAATTTATTACTTTTTAACATCGGATATAAAAAAAAAAACGAAATAAAATTGTTTCCATATATACATATAAATATGAATATATATATATATATATATATATATATATATATATATATATATATATATAATCCTCCCTCGTGGTGTACAAAACGAGTTATTCGTGTGTATATAATTAATTTGGAATACGAACGAAAAGAAAATTTATGGGATAGTGATCGCATAGCGGGAAACGGATGATTAGAGTTCGAAGCTGTTGAAAAAAAAAACAATTAAATAAATAAATAAATAAAAACGAAGGAAGAAGAAGAAAAGTCGAACGGTTTCGAGCTTGGTAGGATCGATTTTTTTAATTGACGATTCGAGATCGAGCTATGCATTTAATCACGTCGCAAATTATTTCTTTCTTTCTTTTTATTTTTTTTTCAAACGACCGAAGATACATTTAACATACAATATTATATTGATTAGTTACGCGTATAGCGTTTTGTTTATTCGTTGACACGAAACTCGGCGACTCGAAATATCGTTTCTCTTTCTCTTTCTCTTTCTCTCTCTCTCTCTCTCTCTCTCTCTCTCTCTCTGAAGCGCCATTGTTTCAATTGTCACGGATTGCATTCAGTATATGCGTTATAAACGTTTCTCTGATGGAAAGAGGGGGTCCCCGTTCGACCGTCCCCTATTCTCTTCTGTTCTTTGTCAGTGATTTAAGTGCCAACACGCGAATGTCATGCTTGTAAACTATTCCGTGAGAAACATCCAAACCGATTTATCTATCTTTCCCCTCTTCGATCCTTTCAATTCAATTTCTAGCGTGTCCTTTTCTTTGTTTTTTTTTTTTTATTTTTCTTTTTGTCTTCTTCTTTTTTTCTTTTTCTTTTCGTCCTTCCATCTCTCGTCGTTAAACGTCAATTATTTTCTCGTCTTTCCATTCTACGCGACATTTTTAAAGGTACGAGTTGTTGCGTCGATCAAAAAAAAAAAAAAAAAAAAAAGAAGAAGAAAAGAAAAAAGAAAGAAGGAAACGCGATACGCGATCGAGTATTAAGGAATTAATTTTTATTGGAACTATCGTCGTGATCCACAACAAGATCTCTTCGTAATTAACAATCTCGTTGATTGATCGCGCGTATACTTCATTAATAGTTATCTAATTTCTAAGCGTTTAATGATCTCACTCTCTCTCTTTCTCATTATAGGAAAGGAACTTTGACGGATGAAAGTTCAAAGTCAAGGTCCGATATATAGGTTGAACGTGTTCGTGTTATTGAACTTTATGACGTTTATGGACAACGTTAATTATTTCACTCTAAACGTTTCAACGTTGAAATCGTCGATAGTTTATGAGAATATTTGACTATAGTAATTATTGATTCGCCTCTAAAATAGGTTCGGTTTATAATCGAATCGGTTTTCGTATTAAATCAATTCGTTAAATATTTTGCAAGCATTCGAGCGTGTTCCTAATCGTCTTGTTTCTTTTTTTCGGTGGAACGTGAGCGGTAGGGGAGGGGAGGGGTTTCGTATCATAGTAACCGAACGTCATCTGTGATTATGGTTAACGAGTAAGACGAAAATTATTTAGCAAATTTGATAATAGCTGTTATTTCATTCGGATCGTTTATAGTTACGGAGTTGTATACGAATCATAAATCTTTCTCTCCGACTTTCTATTTCTAGAAACCGATATTTTTAAGCACGAAAATGAGAGAGAGAGAGAGAGAGAGAGAGAGAGAGTATGTTGGCGCGAATGACGTAAGAAATTCGACTGCTCCGAATCGCATTATCGATTAAACACACAGGTATGAAATATATTTCTTATCCTTCCCGTTTGACCTTTTCTTTTCTCTTACGTACTTTTCCCTACGAGAATATTTGTATAAGTCGAGATAAAAGATTTGATAAACTTTATTTGTACCCTCGAGGAAATTCTAATATTACTTCTCTCTTTTCTTTTCTTTTCTTTTCTTTTCTTTTCTTTTTGTTTTTTTTCTCTTCTTCCCATCTTTCTTTCCTGCCTTTCAATGTTTTCCTTTTCGCAGCTCGAAAACGCCCGAGAAAATAGTCGAGTTGGAAGCAAAGAAGAAAAGAAAGAATAAATAAATAAATAAAAAACAAACGGGAGAGGTAGAGAGAGAGAGAGAGAGAGAGAGAGAGAGAGAATTATTTTGTCGATGAGACGAGGTTGTGGTGTATGGGAGACCATAAAAAAGCCACATTTTTGTTCTTCTCCTCAACAGTCGGGTGAAATATATGGGGATATAATAGGAGACGCAATCAACTTACATCAACGTCACCCATCATTTCCTTAGTCGATACGGTCGTGTCGATCCGACGAATGCTACCCTGATGAATGTCCACGTCGAGTTTAACGCATTGGAATACTCTAAGTAGAAAAACTATTGGTATAGGTGCTATTCCGGCAACAATTATGCAAGCTGCGATGGCTAAGACCCAGCCTGGATAAGCTGTAGACACTGCTATACCCTGGAAGAAAAAGAAAAATATATATATATATATATATATATACATATTTGTTATTAGAGTTGTGACAGAAAAAAAAAAAAGAAGAAAAAGAAAACACCGTAAAAAAAAAGAAAAATCCACGCGTTTGTTTGTAAAAAAAAAAAAAAAAAAAAAAAAAAGAAGAAAGCGAATTAAAAGTATTATCTATACATTATTCTTGGAATATATTCAAACAGATGGCTGTTATCAGTTATATTTACAATATCGATTTTAAAGTTAACCGTAAATGGCGTAGATAAATTGTTGGCCGGTCTATAAATTGCATCGCAAGGGTACTAGAAATAAACGATGGCCTTAAATGAAAATTTTGTAATTTCATAATAAAGCGTAATAAATGATCCGCATTTGTCAACGATTTAATATCTACGAATAAATCGTAATAAGGTTACTATACGACAAGATGAAGTCCGATCGACGTGATATGCGCTTACCAACGTTGCATTCCATGCTGAATATTCTGGTTTCTTGATAAACATAGAAGCGATACTGGAGATCAGTATGCCAACCATTATTATAGGTGCGAGAAATCTCCATGTAACTTGCCAATAAATACCTGGCCTGTAGCCTGTCATCTCTTCGATGTCTTTCGTGAACCTAATGAAATATTCGTCAAAGATATATATATATATATATATATATATATATATATATATATGCATATATACACACAAATATATATATATGTGTGTGAGATAATAATAGATACATTTGATATCGATCGTATGAAGGATCGATGGCCTTTAAACATTTCTCACGGATAAAATTACGTGGTATAGAAATAAAGACATAGAGAGAGAGAGAGAGAGAGAGAGAGAGAGAAAAGGGACTATAAACTTACTTTTCGTGGCCGTAGACAAAGATGACCGATATCATTTCCATAAGCGCGACCATAACGAGGCCAATGGTACCAGCAAAACTGTCGAACATTTTCAACCAATATTCTCCTGCACCGGTACAGAAGATGAGGCCGACGAAGAAACAAATGATACATACTACGCCTAAAATAATCGAAAGAAAAAAAAAAAGAAAAAAAAAAGATACGCAGGGCGTCGTCATTTGGGTCGATTGATTGATTGATTGATTGATTAGGGGGAAAGAATTCGTATGAGAAAAGGAAAAAAAAAAGAATAAAAAAGGAAACGAAGAAACGGCAAAAATAAGAAAAAAAAAAAAATACAAAAAAGAAAGGAAAAGAAGACAAAAATGAATTTACCTGTTATATACTGTTTCTTTATTCTCTTGAATAGATCAATGTCAAAGATGACGCACAACATTCCTTCCATAATACCAATTTGTGAGCCAAGTCCAAGGGCCAATAGCATTAGGAAGAATATGCAGGACCAAAATGGCGCGCCTGGAAGCTCGACGATCGCTTGGGTGAAGACTATAAAGGCCAATCCAGTACCTTCGGCAGCCTGAAAGGAAAAGAAAAGAAAAGAAAAAAAAAAAAAAAGAAGAAGAAGTATTGAATGGTCGAAGGTGTTTAACGTCGTATAGAAATGAAATCGATCGGTGGGACGATATAAATATAGAAAATAAATCGATTCTTGGAGACTGGTGGTACTCACGTTATTCAGTTGTTCGCTCATACTACATTTATCCAAGGTCAAATTCCAGTACGAAACGTTGACCATATTGACAACGTTATCGTATTCTTCGATCGTAGAATTTGGGAATAGAAGACCGTGCTTGATCAGCGAGGCCTTATTGCTGAAAGCAACGAAAGATTATATTTTTTCTTTAGAACTTCGATTATCCCTGATTGCCTGTTCAATCTGTCGCACGCCTTCATTCGATATATATACATATACATATACATATACATACATATATATATATATATATATAGATATAACACAAAACGAAAAGTCGGACTTTAGCGTAACCTTCAGTCCGGTTTTCTTTTTTTTTTCCTTTTTTTCCTCATCGTTTTACTTTTTTATTTTCTTTTTTTTTTTTTAAGATATACAATTTTTTCACACAAGTGCAAATTCTCTTATCGCGGAAATTGTACACGTTACTCTCGATACACTATAGGATAATTTCATTAATCACGAAATATATATATAAATATATATATATATATATATATATATATATATATATATATATTCTTAATTGCCAATTTTCTTTTTTTGTTTCTCTTTTTTTTTACGTATTCCCCCGACAATACTAAAGATAAGGAACTTTGGTAGACATTAGTATTTTAGTTTAAAAGCATTTTTGTGCGTATTCCACGAGTGTGTTATGAATTAAAATGAAGAGGGAAAAGGGCTCTCTTTGTAGACCGTTCATTCTTATCTTTTTCCTTCTCGTTGTTTTTTCTTTTTTCTTTTTTTTTTTTTTTTTTTAATTTATTTTTCTCTCCTATATCGAACATAAATTTCATCGAAAATATTTTTTTTTCGTCTAACGGATTGGTTGAACGATAGTGGAAAAGAAAAAAAAGAAAAAGAAAAATCGTTCGCCCTCGGAAGATGACCGGCGTGGGATCGTGCAGAGAAAGGAAGAAAGAAAGAAAGAAAAAAAGAGAGAAAAAATAGAAAGAAAGAAAGATAGATAGATAGATAGAAAAAAAAAAAATAAAATAAAAACAAAAATAGGTGCATCAGCAGCTTATCCTCTCTCCTTTTCCCTCTCCTCTTACCTCTTCGTCGTTGCAACGTTTTAATTACAACGTCGATGTGTCTTCCATTTGGCAAGGTTCCCGCGAATGTCGAGATGATGAGAGAGAGATATAGATATATACGATATACATATGTGATAATAAACACGACGAATTTTTTCTTTTTTTTTTTTTTCGAACTTAAGCGACAACTTAGGCAAGGAAGGAGCCGCGCACCCGTACTTGGCTGTTAAGGATAGATAGATAAGAGCTCGCGATGAGTAGTGGGTGCATCTTGCTTGTTAAATCGTTATGAATATCGTTTTTTTTTCTTTTTTTTTTCCTTTCCGATTTACTATCTTACGATCTCGAGCTGACTTTATCGAGACGCGCGATTAACGAACAATACGATTCTAACGATAAAACGTTAACGTCAATGAAATCCCTTTTTCTTTGGCTTTTCTTCATTTCTTTTCTTTTCGACAAGGAACGTTTCTAAACGAAACGTAAAAAAAAAAAAGTGTGACGCGAACGTTTCCTATCTTCTTATTTTTTTCTTTTTTATTCCTAAATTCATTACGGACATCTATCATTGAGACAGAGAAAATGGACGGGCGATCGTGATTCGTTCTCGGTTGATGATATAATTCATGCACATGCTTCTTTGCTCTTTTCTTTTTTATTCTTTTTTTTTTTTTCTTTAGTTTTCTCTTTTCTCTACGGTTTTTTTTTTTTTTTTTTTTTCTAAAGCAATTACAATGATCCCCGAAATGTCTATATCGAGATGAATCCATTCCGATCGTTGCTCTTTCGAAACTACCATTCCTACTGCGTGTTTTTGTTGTTTATTTTTTTTTTTTTTTTTTTACTTTTATTTCTTTCTTTTTCCCGTGGAACCAACAACAAAAAAGTAACGCTCGTCGTGTTATTGAGAACGTCATATCGTACTAACGACATTTGAAAAAAAAAAAAAACAAAAAAAAAGCAACATTACTCTCTGACATTAGGAACGTTTCTTCCCTTTTTTAATCTATTTTCGTCTTTCTCTTTTGATTTTTCTTTTCATTCTTTTTTCGTTTTTGTTTTATTTCGGCCGAAACCTGATATCTTGCGATTACCTTTCCAGGCACTTGTCCACATTCGACATCGCCTTGAACCCCAAAATGGCGAAAATGACAACGCTCGCGTAAATGGCGGTAAACGCGTTGCACACGCTCACCAGAATCACGTCCCTGACGCAATTGTTGTCGGGCGTATTGTAGCTCCCAAATGCGATCAAGGAACCAAAAGCTAATCCAAAGCTATAGAAGACTTGTGTAGCTGCGTCAAGCCAGACGGTAGGCTCCAATAATTTCTCGACCTTAACACATCGGATAGAATATTATATTAATCGAAATAATTATCGTCATTTTCTATTCAAACCCTTTATAATCCCTAAACAAAATTGGAGAAAAATCCGATCTACCTTTGGCGTATACATGTGTGCTAATCCAGCACTAGCACCTTTCAACGTTATTCCACGAATGAAGAAGATCGTGAGCACGAGGTATGGAAACATCGAGGTAAAATAGACTACCTGTAATTAGAGGAGATAAAAAGAAAAAGAAAACGAACGAACAAAAAGAGAAGATAAAAAAAAGATTTAAAAAAAAAAAAGGAAGAAGAAATATGAAGATTAACATCGACTTGTCGTATTTAGATTCGTGGTCGATGTTAGAGATTATCGTTTACCTTGCCTGATGATTGTATCCCCTTCATGACGATAAAGAAGACAACGATCCAACTTAATAGAAGGCACAGTACGATCCACCATTTGAGAGAGTGGCCATCCTCGATCGACGGTGCCGCATCCAGTGTGGTTCTGTACCAAAAGTAAGCGGTCTCAGAGCTCTTGACACATTCTTCTACCGGTATCTCGTCGACCTCCGGGCACTTCGCCCACGGCAGTGGCGCCTGGATTGCGTCAGAATTTCGATACGGTCACCAAACGGATAAGTTCAATTAAAGAGATTACTCGAAAATCCGATCGCAGGCAAAGCTCATCGGATGTGTGCGATTGCGATGACTGAGAATTAAAGGAGAATGATAGGTGGTAGGAATCGAGGGGGTAGGGGGTTATACCAGAGAACACAAATGGTGTTTACTTATCGATATATGTGTGTATATATATATATATATATATATATATATATATATATATATATATATATATGTATATAATATATATTAATAATGATTAACTATTCAACGAATGGATCTAACGATATGTAACGTGGTATGTAAATGCGTGTACACGTTTATGAATGGTTCTTTTTCTTTTCTTTTTTTTTTTTCTTTATTCTTCTTCCTCTTCTTCCTCCTCCTCCTCCTCCTCCTCCTCCTCCTCCTCTTCTTACGTGATCAAATGATACGTGAATCAAAAAATATGTGATTAATGAGATTTTTTTTTTTTTTTTTATAATGAGCTCGCAAGCACACAAGCGCCATCGTTTCGGATTATCGCAATCGATAATACAAAACGATGAACGAGATTTCAAGCGAGACGGTGATTGGTACGCCCGAAATTATCTTTCTTTATCTTTTTCTTTTTCCTTTTTTTTTTCTTTTTGTTTTTTTTTTTTTATTTATTTATTACTATCATTTTAGGAACGAACGAGAATTGGACTCGTCGTCTCACCTAAAATATGAAACGGACGATGCGAGATGACCATCGTCGTCTGTCTCTCATACATTATTGCCCCCAAAAAAATCGTCTCTCTCTCTTCCAGAACGCATATTCCTGGAAGACGACGGACGATTGGCAGCGAGGCCGCAAGACGACGATTTAGGCGAGAAGAACTAAATGATATCGGCGAGAGTTTGTGAAACGATGATTGAGATTCTCTTGCTTTTCTATGCTTAACTTCTTTTTACAAGCGGACACTGTTTTTTTTTTTTTTTTGGGGTACTTACGCCGAATTTAATTGTGACTGCCTATGGGGTGCGCGCGAACGAGTTGGAAAGAAACAGAAAAATTTTTCGATTAGTTTCGATATAAGTTTTAAAAGAGTGTTTGTGTGTGTGTGTGTGAGACAGAGAGAGAGAGAGAGAAAGAGAGAGAGAGAATACGGACGAATTTTTTTTTCTTCTCCCTTCTCTCTTTTTCGTTCGTCTGTTTTCTTTCTTTCTTTTCTTTTTTTTTTTTTTTTTGACATTATCATTTATTTACTTCTTCAATCGTTAGGTCGGCGAAAAATAAGAACACTTGGGTGAGTTCATATGGTTTGCAATATAATCGTTAATTAATTAGTACAGATAATGATAATCATAATAATAATAATAATAATAAAAATAATAACAGTTGGGGAATGAAATTTTTGAGATCTCCAATAGAATAACCAAATGTAACTTATTATCACCGAACATTTAGAGAAAACATTTGGAATTGCCGACGAGTCGGTACGTCCGTTTTTTTTTTTTTTCTTTTTTCTTTTTTTGTTTTCTTTCTCCTCTTATCTTTCATTTCTATTTTTTTAAGATCGATCGCTCACCTCGAGAGAGTTGAAGAGGTAAAAGAAGCACCAGGTGATAATGACGTTGTAATAAAGTGCAACGAAGAATGTGACGATGCAGGAGGCTATTCCTATACCGCCTAACCAGGGATGTATCGTGTTCCAAACTCCAAGGGCACCTTGTCGCATTCGTTGTCCAAGACCCAGCTCGATCAGAAATAGGGGCACGCCTTCGAGGATGAGCATCACGAAAAATGGTATGAGAAAGGCACCTGTCGCAATTAAAAATTTCCTCTTTATCCAATCGGATTTAAAACGATATTTCTTTTTTCTTTTTTTTTTTCTTTTTTTCTTTCTCCTTCCACGTGGCCGAGTTAAGTTGAACGTTTTATCGTCGGATTCAAATTAAATCATGTTGGACAACGCAAATCATTTGTAAGCTAGCGGTTAATAAAACTTTTGTCGATGGGATGATCGTTAAGGCGTTGCAATGTCTCGGTGTTAATCGTCTACAAACAATACGTACGTTTAAGTATGTCTCTACGTCGTTTAATAATTTCTTATCGATCGGTCGAAACTATTGTTTTCTAGGTACGTCGATTCGCAAATACGTGCTATACTTTCGGCGCAACTCTCGACGTAATTGTAATAATTGTTATTATCATCTTCCTACCATCTCTTCTATTTTTCTTTTCTTTTTTTTTTCCTTTTTTTTTCTCTTTTTCTTTTTAGTAAAGATTTCGATTTTACCGTTGCTCCAAAAAAGGAGAACAGAAATGGATATATAAGAAAAAAGAAAAGGACTTTTCTATTGCAATTCTCGGGTAAACTGTACACCCTTAAATCTTGATTCGTGACATTAGATGGAACAATGTTATTGATATTTTCATTTCGTTTGATATATATATATATGTGTATATATATATTCCCATTGCAGATACGATTACCATCGGACGCTTTACGTAAGTTTCCCACGCGTAAATCGATAAGAGAGACCGCCCAAATTGCGCGCCGCTTGAAAACCTGACGCGAACTTACGACCTCGACTATATTTAACGTACCAAAAGTATTTCCGTGCCATTCGATTTTTTTTCCTCTCTCCCGTGCTAGATTAAAAGGAAGGAAGGAAGTAAGGAAAGAAGGAAGGAAGGGAAAAGAAAGAAAAATGAGATGGAGAAGAGGAGGAAGAGGAAGAGGAAAGAAAAACATGAAACGTAGAAACCTTTCCTTTCCTTTCCCTTTTTTGTTTTTCATTTATTCTTCCTCTTCTTCTCCCTTTTTTTTTTTTCTCTCTTTTCCTTCGTATTTTCCCTAATGCACGTAAAACGACATAATTAAATATTAATTATCCTACGTCTAGAGTTAACCTTTGAGGATTTTCTTTTTGCAAGAACTTTTTTCTAATGTTTTCGAAGCGCATCGTTTCCATGGAATTCAATGGAGGAGGAGGAGGAGAAGGAGGAGGAGGAGAAGGAGGAGGAGGAAAGAAAACAAAAACACCCATGAAAAAGGAAAATGTATAAAAATTATGTCGCTCCCGTGTGTTGACTTGAATTTCAACATGCAAAGACTCTTCCTCGTTAGCAACGTACACTCAAAGCTTACGATATTGTACGTTCGTGAATCTCCCCTTGGCAAGACATGCAAAGCACAACCCCTTAGCTTTGGCCTCTCTCTCTCTCTCTCTCTCTCTCTCTCTCTCTCTCTCTCTCTCTCTCTCTCTCACTCTTCCCCTCCCTTTCTCTCTCTCTCTCTCTCGGTCTCGGCCAGACTCCCTCCCTAGTTCCAAGCGGACAGAGCGTTTCGTATTGATCGAGCAACGTACGTACTCGTTTCACAGCATTCTCTCTCTCTCTCTCTTTTTCTCTTTCTCTCCCTATTTTTCTCCCTGGTTCTCTCTCTCTCTCTCTCTGTCTATCTATCTATCGTTCCATCTATCTATCTTTCTTCCGGCACAACTCGTTCTTTACTTTTTCTTCTCTCCCTTCCGACCGTTATGAAATTTCACAAACCCGACGTAGGGCACGTAGTAATTCTACTCGAAAGGTATCGATAGTATCAAGAGAGACAGAGAGATAAATAGAGAGAAAGAAAGAGAGAGAGAGAGAGAGAGAGAGAGAGAGAGAGAGAAGAGACTGACCTGTAACACGAGTAACTTTTTTAAAATAATTAACGTTGACTTGTATACTTTATACGTACATTTATCAAAGAGTGGATATTATATTACAAAGTGTATGAACATAACAAACTTTTCTTCAAAAGGGTGATATATACTTGGGATTCTATGTACAAAGGAGTGTCAAATTCGTGTAAACTTTGATTGAAAGAAAAGTTTGATGGAATTTAATAATCGATTTGTACCCCATAGATATAGACGTATATATATATATATATATATATAAATTTTTTTTGTTTTTCAATTGATCGAAGATATTTCTCTCTCTCTCTCTCTCTCCTCTCCTCTCCGTCTCTCTTTCAACGAATATATATATATATATATATATATATATATATATATATATATATCTATATTAAAAAATAAATATATATATATATATATATATACACATACTGTTTCTTCGATCATTCTGTTCGTTTCTTTAAATTGCTAATGAGAATTTTCTACGCTCGAGAAGAGAATATTAAGCTCATAACGGCGCTTTGAAATTTTGCGGACGATTTGTCATTCCTATTGCGTTGCATATTCGATACGGCTGTGCTATAAAACGAGTAGAGACAACCCTATGTTATCTTTTCTTTTTATCTATCCATCACCTGTATATATATTATCATTTTAATCATAAATCTTGTTATGATATGAACGGGAATTTCTAATCGATTAGAAAGAGAGAGAGAGAGAGAGAGAGAAATAAATAATAATCTTGGCCTATTCGTAACGTGATTTTTTCTTTCTTTTTTCTTTTTTTTTCTTTTAATTTCAGTAAAACAGATTTCGAGGTAAGGACGAACTTTCGAGAGACTCCACTCGAAAGCGATTTTTTTCGCTTTTTCTAATTTCTTCTTTTTTCTCTCTCTCTCTCTCTCTCTCTCTCTCTCTCTTCCCACTCGTGTTTCTTTTCTTCCTTTTTTACTCTCTCTCTCTCTCTCTTTCTTTCTCTCTCTATCTCTCTTTCTTTTTCTTTGAACACGTGCCACTTTTTTCCTGGCCTCCGATGTGACACGCTCTTATTCGGAACGACCGAAATGTCTCGTTCCTCGTACGACCATGACCTCGACGCGATCGTAGTTCTTCCTATCGAAAGAGAGGTACTGGTCGTCATGCTATGTGTTACGCGACCGAATGATTTCGCGCGAAGAGGGATGTAATAAGTGCGGTGTGAAAAAAAGAAAAAGAGAGAAAGGAAACAAAAAATTAAAGGTGGATAAAAAAGAAATAAATAAATCGACCAACAAAACCGGCTTCGATCTTTAGATCGAAATACGGAGGAGATAGAGAGAGAGAGAGAGAGAGAGAGAGAGAGAGAGAGAGAGAGAGAGAGAGAGAGAGAGATATTTGAAAGATCACTCGTCCTAAATTCGATTTGAATTCGAATCGAGAAAGAAAGAAAGAAACTCGACGATTGAAAATGTAATTTCAATGATCGGCGATGATCCTTGGCCGGCAATAATCATCGTGGTCGATCGATCTATTAGATATTATTAACGATTAGAGATTAGTTCGAGTTTGTTCTCTTCATCATGTTATTGCAGTACTAAAAGTACCCCGTTGTAAACTCTTCTTTGTAAGACCACGCGAGCCTACGGTCACGTGTCGTCCCTCGAGGTAACGAAATCGATCGGTTTCGAAGCGCTTCACACGTCGCTAATTCGTCTCTCGTCTATTCGTCTCCCAGGGAAATTTCCATCGGCTTTGATATGGCTATCCCGTACTTGATATCGTTAAAGATTTAATGTCTTCATTTAAAGAAAAAAAAATATATATATATATATATATATCTGTGTGTGTGTGTATTTGTGTGTAGCTTTATAAAGAATTTGTGTTCCTTTTATTTAATTTTTTATTATTATTATTTTTTTCTTGGTACGTTGTTTTCTCTCGAGTTATTCGAAATTGTAGCTCTGTATATCCCCTGAGTTCTCCCCTCGCCCTCCTCCTCCCCTTCCCTCCCGAACCTCTCCTCACCCGTACATATTGATTACTATGACGAAAAGAGTGTTATATAAGGCGCACTACGATTCTGACATTTTCTTCTAGGCTCGTTTCAATTTCCTTAAAATAGGTATGTCCTTGCTATTTCAATTGTCCTATTATACACAAACATTTTTATTATTTATACGACATATATATATATATATATATGTATGTATGTATACATATATCTATGTATAGTTATAAATATAGTCGGATTAGATTTATTAGAGAATTGTCAATCGATCGATTAAGCGTCATTCAAATGTTTGTTTGTTCGTCTAGCGTTTGCAAGGCTAGAAATGTTTTTTCTTTTGTACTTTTTTTTTCGTAGAAAAACAAATTTCTTAAGATACCTCGTTATAGATCCTATCGCGAGGATGGCAAAGACATTCCTTCGAGATCTTCCTCTTTATCTCTTTCTCCTCCTCTCTCTCTCTCTCTCTCCCTCTCCCTCTCCCTCTCCCTCGATTTCTCGCAAGCTCGTACAACGGAATATTTCCAGGAGTATTTATAGAAAACGTGTCTACCATTATTCGTCGCGTTACACGGTCGACGAGGCAAGGACGATCCGATCCGATCCGATCCGATCCGATCCGATCCGTTCCAAAGGGATCGACTTCCATCCGTTGTACTTTGGAGCATCCAGACATTCTATTTTCGTTCTAATCTCCACTACGGAAATAGGATTTTTCTTCGGAGTAGTAATGCGAGTTAATCGAGTTTGTATATACGATCATTTTGCCAGGACCAACGACACGAAAGTCTCTTTTCGTTCCTATGCAGTGAATTTTTGTTTCGTTTGTTCTTCCCACTTCGACAATTTTCCTTTTCCCTTTAGTTCCGAGCTTTCTCTTTCTTTTTATCCTTCTTTTTCTTCTTTCATTTTTTCCCTTTGTCTTTTATTATTTTGTTTCGCTTACAAACACGTCGAGATCGAATTTGTAATATTTCTAAAGGCATCATCGAGGGAACGATTTATTTTCTTTGGAAAATGTGAATTTCTTTGAGATATTCCAGATTAGTCGAAGAATTCGATATCTAGTTCTAAGATACATATATATATATATGTGTGTGTGTGTGTGTGTGTGTTTTGGTGTCTCTCTGTGTGTGTGTGTGTGTGTGTGTGTACGTATCTGTTCAGAGAGAACCGAAGCGTGGGCGAGTACGAGAAAGGCGGCCGTGGCAAAGACGACGAGGCATTAAACGTGAACGTGAAATCTCTGTGTGGCGCATGCTAAAGGGGAAAATCTCGTAGGACGTTGCCGACCCACATTCGCTAATCTCGAAAACGCATAGACCAGCAAGATCTTCCTGAAATTGACGTTGTTGCATGATATCGTTCGAGCAAAAAATAACGAGAGAGAGAGAGAGAGAGAGAAAAAAAAGAAGAAGAAGAAGAAGAAGAAGAAAGAGAGATAGAGAGCAAAAGTCCGATCCTCTCGTAGATCCTGATTTATTTATTTATTTATTTTTACTTTTTCTCTCTCTCTCTCTCTCTCTCTCTCTCTCGCTCTCTCTTTCCTTTCCTTTTCATTGATCAAGACCTCTTCTCCCCTCTCTCTCTCTCTCTCTCTCTCTCTCTCTCTGTCTCTCTCTCTAAATTCTTTGATCGTTCTCAAGGACGCGTACGTATAGATTTTATACGCATATTTATGCGTGTACGTACGTGTACGTTCGAAAGAAAGAAAGAAAGAAAAGAAAAGAAAGAAGGAAGGAAGGAAGGGAAAAAAAGAAGAAAAAACCCTCCCCTCGTTGACCGACAGAAGGAGTGAGAGAGAGAGAGAGAGTGTGTGTGTGTGTGTGAGAGAGAGAGAGAGAGAGAGAGGATCATCGAAATTCGATCGTATATTTCTTTTTTTTCTTTTATAAATATTTCATTCGAAATTAAGATAACCTCGACGACGACATATTTAAAAATATCATTAAAGTGCGCAGAAATAGATGCGCGTCATGATTTTCGCGAACCCGAACGACGAGAGAGAGAGAGAGAGAGAGAGAGAGAGATAGAGTGAGGATGCACGACCAACCAACGTACGAATTTCGATGTTAAACCGTGCCAAATGTGAACGTTCTTTAAATAGTCCTTTAAAAACGTTTCTACGTGAAAATATCTTTAGTAGGCGAAAGGAGTTATTCTCTCTCATTGACGACCAAAAAAAGAAGAATTCATTCATCGAAACCTGGAGGAATGAGATAAAAGGGAAGCGATCGTTGTCCTCCTCCTCCTTCTCCTCCTCCTTCTCCTCCTCCTCCTCCTCCTCCCCCTCCTCCTCATTTTCGAAAATTCATGCCGATGGAAACATGTATTTTTTTTTCTACGCGTTTTCCGTACCGTCGCGTTTACCTTGAAAATTTAAGGATCGATTCGATGAAACCTATTTTTTTTTTTTTTTCTACGACGACGACGACGAAGAAGAAGAAGAAGAAGAAGAAGAAAAAGAGAAAGAAGAAAAATAAAGAAGACGAAGGAAAAGAGAAAAAGTGATATACATACAACGAGAACCGATTACGCAACCCGAAAGAGAATCGAACCGAACGAGAACGTTCGAAATACTTTTTAAACTGAACGTTTAACATACGTACGTACATGTATTCCAAGGGAAAGAACAAAGTATTATAAGCTTTTGTAGAAATGAAGGAAAGTTGCGTGTTAGGCGTTTCTTTTTCTCTTTCTTTTTCTTTTTATTTTTATTTTT
>OU426871.1:1082500-1095000 GCA_911387685.1 Dolichovespula media
ACAGCAACAGCAACAGCAACAGCAACAGCAACGACAACAACAACGACAACAACGACGACGACAACGCCAACTGCAACGCCAACAAAAAAAGAAAAAAAAAATGAAAAAGAATACATCCCGAGTCTAGCTCGTTTCTCACCCTAATTTCAATCCTAATCTCTTTTCAATCGACCCTTCGTGACGTCATCATTAGAACCGTGTCTCTCTCTCTCTTTATCTTTCGATGGCAACGAGATGCATGCAGATATATCATACGACGTGCATATATATCGCAGAGCGGTCCACGGCAGCTTCGACCGATTACGTAAACGCTCGCGTAACCTTTCGACCTCGTCCTTCGTTCTTTTTTCTCTCCCCTCCCTCTCTCTCTCTCTCTCTCTCTCTCTCTCCATTCCACCCGATCGTCCACACAGCACCACCCACTCGAAGAGGTCTCTAACTTCGTTTATATGCCTGTATATACCGTATCCATCTAATTTTTATATATATTTTTTCTTTTTTTCTTCTTTTATATATTTATATACATACATATATATATATATATATATATATATATATATATATAATATGCTAATTCGTACATACGTTTATCTCTTTATCTCACGGAAGAATTTACACAGTGCGCGTGCGTGTGTGTGCGCGCGCGCGCGCGCGTGTGTGTGTGCGTGTGTGTGTGTGTGTTTGGTCAAATGGATAATTTATATTTAAATATTATGAAGGTGGATAAATAAAAGTGTCTCGATTATGTCTATGTAAATTATTCGACTTCTTTTTTGCCACGAAAATTATGTTAATCGGAATCTTTTTTCTTTCTTTCTTTTTTTTTCTCTCGGGATACGAAACATTTTAGTTCGATCATTCATTCGTTAATTTCATCTCTCTCTCTCTCTCTCTCTCTCTCTCTCTCTCTCTCTCTCTCTCTCTCTCTCTGTCTCTCTCTATAAAATTAATAATCAATAATTTATACGTACGCACTAACACACACACACACACACACACACACACATATATATATATACATGCTATGAAATAATCGATCAGTAGATATCAATGTATTTATTTCAATTAGTACCGGGTCAAAACGGATATTGATCGATGTTTTTTTTTTTTGCAATTTATAATACGACGAGATGAAAATTGATTTTTCATTCGGTATTGAATTTTCTTTCGGTTTATAGTAGTGTGTTGCGTCGTTGAAGAAAATAAACATGGATTTGATTTTTCTTCTCTCTTTTTTTTTTTTTCTTTTTCCTTACATAATAAGACGTAGAGCGAAGGTGTATTATATAAATCGGAATTTCTCAATTCGTATAATTTCAATCAGACTAGACACGGCGCACTCGGTCGTTCGTTCGTTCGTTCGTTCGTTCGTTCGTTCGTTCGTTGGTTCCTACGACGGGATTCGATGAAAACAGGGTGTAAGAAGAAGATAAGCGATGAGTCGGGAGAGCACTGGCGCGGGGTGGTGAGGTTGGAAGAGGGGGTTGGGAGGGGACGCGACGACTAGACAACTACATGTGTAGCTGCGTCATGAGTCTAGCCCCGGCCTTGTCTAACCCGGTCGTCTAATAGTTCAAGCACGATGCTTTTATTAAACGGGAGAGGTGCGGGAGGGGAAGAGTGGGAAGGGAACGGGGACGGGGCGGGGGAGCCGTTCGATGCTAAAGATTAATTCGCCTAGGTTATCCGTTGATCCTTTTTCATTCTTAGAATATATTTTATTATTTGTTTTTTTCTTTTTTTTTTCTTTTCGTTTTCGCGTCGTCTCTTTCGTTCGATCAATAAATCCTTCCTTTTATCTTCCTGTCACGATAAATTTTTCTTCTTCTTTTTCTTCTTCTTCTTCTTCTTCGAGTAGAAGAAGAAGAAGAAGATGACTTTTCTCCATCAACCACCATTGTCGTCGAACTATTTCATTGATTTGCTTTTTCTTTCTTTCTTTCTTTTTCTTCCTTTCTTTCTTTTTCTTCCTTTTCGTTTTCGTTTTCATACGTCTCATTACGAGCGAATGAACATGAATTCGTAAGATGGTTTCTTCTTTATTAAAATCGACATTGCCATTAATGAATTTGATCGTCGTCGTTGTCGTCGTCGTCGTCGTCATCGCTACGTATATATTAATAACAAGAATCTTGTATCAAGTTAAGGAAATTACTATTGGCGATGTATAGATCATTTAATAATACAAGTATCAAGGAAGGTACGTTGACGTAATCGCATACGTAGTAGGTACAGACTGCGGAAGCCCTTCCCTACTCCGATCTCTACGTCACATCCTCATTCGCGAACTTACCAATAACGAAGCATTGTTTACCGGACAATCAATGTTGTTGCCTTCTCTTGATTCAAGATAAAGCCCCATTGAGGACGTTGTTTTGATCGAGTCAAAAGAATTAGGAATCAGCTGATTGCTCCTAAATAACTTCAAAATTTCAGCTAATTATTATCATCGTCATCGTCATCGTCATCGTCATCATCGTCATCATCATCATCATCATCGTCATCATCATTATTATTATTATTTTTATTATTCATTATTTTCTCCTTTTCTTTATTTTTCTCTTTCCTCCCCCTCTCCCTTTCTATCTCTTTCTAATTTATGTATCAGAAAGAAGGGAGGATCATGGTTAGAATCGTAAGATCTAAATAATTTCTCGATTCTTTTTTTGGGAGGAATTTTTTGTTTCTTTCTTTTTTTGGGGGGGGTGGAGGGGAGAGGGGGAGGGGAGGGGGGAATTTCTTCGAGAATTAAAATTCGTTAATTTCGTGTACTAAAACGGTCGTATGCGTGGGTTAATATTTTCGAATATCCGGTCGTTAACGCGTTCAATTCACACTTATGTTGCAGTAAGAGTTAAATCGCACCACGCAGTATCCATCGGACCCTATTGCTCCTCGGAGCCTTAAACGCATGATCGAGAATATCGAGCGCAAAGCAGATCAGGGTCGTGACCTCGATCGTCACGAACGAACAACGCTAAAACACCCACTTCAAATTCCGCGTTAAGAAAATTTATTTGACGGCTAAATCAAAAAATACATATTTTAACGACGTCTTGTGTATATAATATATATATATATATCTATAAGAAAAAAAAATATATATATATATATATATATATATATATATTTACATATATACACGTCCATGTGCGCGATCCGTGTGTCCCCTTTAATACGCCTGACAGTATGTTTCTCCTGTGAAAAGAAAGCAAAGCTGTAAGTATGGCGATCATTCTATCGGGCGCAATTTCGACGAGACGAATGAAAATATTTGTTAATAATTAAATAACGTAACGTAGATCGTTGAGACTTAACGCCCGACGAAACGCGTATATACGTATTTATAGATTTTCTTTTCTTCTTTTTCAAATATAGAATTATTTTTATCCAACGAGTTAAAAAATTGTATACGTATCGATATGAATATCTGTGTGCTGGCAACGCGATGTTGATAATTAAATTAATTATGTTTGAACCAATGAATTATATAATCGTAAATTCTATGTATATATATATTTTATATATATACATATATCGAATTGGAAATTAAAATTCATTGATAGACGAAAGGATATCGAAGGATATCATTTGGGCGTTGTCGTGTCTTGCCCGTTGTTATCGTATTCGGAATTAGAAAATCTTACCACGTGTCGATTTTACAATAAAATCCAAATATTTGGTGATTCTCGTGTTAACACCAGGATTATTATCGGCACAGGTTGAACCATAACTTATTGTTCCAAGATCGAAAACACGATTGGTTCTTGGATTTTGCCATAGAACTGGACCACCGCTGTCGAACTGTAATATCAAAATGTATAAGTATTATTTTATTTTATTTATTTCTTTTTTTTTTTTTCGTCTTATTTAATAATCGATGAAGATCGATCGAACGGTCAAATTTATACCTGACAAGAGTCCTTTCCCTTACTAAACGTACAAAGTTGATTAGACGTAACACTAGCAAATGACTTAGAACATTGCTTCGTTGTTATGACACGCAAATCAACTTTCATTAATACGTCGGACTTTGGACCGCCGAAACTCGTTGTACCCCAACCTGCAAAGATAATATCGTAAAATGTTCAGATGTATTACAATAATCGAATACATGGATTGTATTGAAAAGGTTAAATATACCAACCTAACTCCGTGACAATCTGATCGGTAAAATTTCGTTGAATGTAATAAAACGGAAGACAAGCGGGGCCAACTCTCATGGAATATTCGAACTTCGTTTGAGATTTAATAATCGCTATATCGTTCATTTTTGCCCGATATTGCGGATGTATGATTATGTCCGCGACGAAGTGAATTCGAGTCGCATTCGTTTCGCTACCTAATTGTTATTAAATGAAATAAGATCAAAATAATATCAAAACGAAATAACGATAGATTTCTTCCGTGATAGAAATTATTTTTTTCTCGTCGTAATAATGAACGGACCTGTCGTCACGTTGTGTTCTCCGACAACGATTCCCAGAGACGAGGCACTGAATTTTACAACGCAATGGGCCGCCGTTACTACGTGTCGCGGTGTTATTATAGTTGCACCACAAAATAGAAGATAGCTATCAAAATCTATAAGCCCGGCCATCATGGGATATTCGTTCACTCCCGTTTCGACGCCACCCACGATCCTCGACTGTGAACGAGCAACATATGAAAGAATAAATAACGTCGATGGATCATTCGATTTGACACAGATCATCGATAGATTATATATATTCGAATTTTTGCTTTTTCTTTTCTTTTCTTTTCTTTTCTTTTCTTTTCTTTTTTATTCGTTCGTTCCTTTACCTACCGGATTCTTCCAACCGCATCTACATTCATTCTCGATAGCTCTTAGATCGCATCGAAATTTGCCCCCGTAAGTATTGTATCTCGAATGAAACGTTACAGTCATTTCCGACGATATAGATTCGACCACGAAGGAATTCAATCCGCAAAATACGTACTGGATACCATCGCCAACGTCGACTTTCATATAATCCATCGAACAATTCGCAGTCTATCGAGGACGAAATTTATTTATTAAATTTGTTTTGATAAGAAAGTTTGTTAAGTGGGTTCGACGAATCGTCGATTCTTTCCAAACTATTTAAATTAATAAAGTATGATCTTACCGCTGGAATATCGAAAACTGAGCAATTCAATTTGATCCGTGTATTGCTCCTAGCTGTCCATCGGCAATTATGTCCGCCTAAATAATAATCCGGATAATCGGGATTATATACGTAATAATTAACGCCAGGTTCTAATTCTTGGTCGAAGTTACAATCGGAATCGACGGTGTCGTTCGATTCCACGAATCCAAGTAGCATGCAAAGCAATGGAATAAAGTTGCCTGTAAGCGAAATGTTTTGCTTTAAAAAAAAAAAAAAAAGGAATAAAAATAACGAAATAAATGAAGAGAAGAAAAGGCGAGGAGGGCGCTAGCCAGCTAGGACGTGGTAGTAAAGGAAAACGATAGGATAATTTCGATTTCGAAAATACTACACCTAGCTTCATGGCGTTGGTGGTCCGAGGAGACAATACAAAAAAAAAAAAGGAGAGAGAGACACCGGGTTCTATGAACGATGCTTCAAACCGGAACGATGTCTGTAACGTTCCTTCCCGTTCCGTTGTTTTTTATATTCTAACGCAAAATAATCGTTTCACTAAAAGCGATAATTTCGTCAACAGTGCTATCATCGTAGTTCTCTTTCGTTATCGTAGTAACGACCCGGTCTCGTGAATAAACGTGGATTTACCGCGACAGGTACAAATATCTTCTCTCGCAGTTGTGTATACATTTATTAATTTCTCTTTTAACAATCACGCCAACGCGTATACCCCCGCTAATCCAATTTCATCGTCGTTATAAGATTTTTTTCGATCCGAAGAACCGCCACCAACGCCGACTTATTATCATATTATCAATTTTTATTTGCATTTGTATAGTCGATGATTCGTATCTCTACTCCACGGACACGTTTTTATCTTCGTTAATGTTTCCTTATATTTGAAAGAGAGACAGAGAGAGAGAGAGAGAGAGAGAGAGAGAGAGAGAGAGAGAGAGAGAGAGAGAGAGAGGACACTGAAAATAAGATCATTGCCGTAACGATTATCACAATTAATATTTGTGATTTTTTCTTTTCTTTTTTTTTTTTTTTGGTTCGTTCATTCGGTAACGGTCGAACCTTTGATAATTTTTATTTATCAATTTTATGATAATCAAATTAATATCTACGATCAAGCGTACTTTTAATTTGATAGGTAATAAAACGCGAATATCCTTGAATTAATAATTCTATTTAAGACGGCTAACATTGGTCTCTCATGCAAATAGAATATAAATTTAAGTATTTTGTAATCATTTGTATTAAGTTTTACTTGGAGGACGATTCAAGTCTAAGTAATGGATAAATCGTAAACTTGATACGTACGTATTGACAAATGATAAGGCTTCCTTCGTTTGCTTTTTTATCTCTCTCTTTTTCTTTTATTATATTCTTTTTTATTTTTATTATTTTTCACATAGAAAGAAAAGTGGACGACACGAGTCATACGAATGACTAGCAGGTACGCATTTTCGTCGGAACAGTTTAATAACATTTTTAACGAAGCTTCGGGAAGCGGGATCAAGAAAATTTGATTCAAAAAACGAAAGATATTCCATTAATCATTAACGCAACGAGCATTCGTTGTTGATAATAATCAAATAATTTTGAGCAGGAAGTGGTTCGAACGATGCGTAAACAGTTGATTTTATTTTTTCTATTATTTTTTCCTTCTCCTTCTTCTTTTTATTTTTTGTTTTTAATATTTTTTTTTTTTTTCTATATTTTTCTTCAAAGATAATGCTAATAATGCAAGAGAAGCGTTAAGTTAAATATTTCCTGAATCGATTATGGTTGTTGTTTTTCTAAGTGTAGGCGTATCTAGAGGGTCAAACTATTACGTGCAAATTTGTCCCTTGTTAAGGAAGAACTACATATGTATATACGCGCGCGCACGTACACGTAACGCAAAACGTAAATCCTTAAACTTAACTGACGCGATTTAATCCAATAACCGGGTTTGCGATAAATCCAACGTCATTTTGAAGTTTCTTACTTCTAAAAGGAAGTCGCAACGCGAATGCCGTCTCGTAGTTTCTCTCATAAATATGAATCAAGGGTTAAAACTTTTTCTTCCATTCGTTAAAAATTGTTAAAAGGTCATAGGTTCTATCGTTTCCTTCGCATTTCAAGTTTTCCTACATTATAATGTGTAACGTGCACTCGTACATTTCTAAGGAAGAACAACGGACAAATTTTTTTTTGTTACTAAATTATCCGATGGGCGAGGATAATTTGTCATTTAAAAACGTATACGTACCATATTATCACGCTAAAAATTATGATAAATACGCAAAATATTTTAAATTTTCTTACTTGCATTTTTCTTTTTTCGTACTCGCAATAACACCATTAATCTTCCTATAATCTATTGACAAGTTATCTGAACAATTGAAATTTTTTACTTTACACACACAGTTATTATCATTCTCGTTAAATATTTTTTTTCCTTTTTTTTCTTTTTTCCTAGGTAATCATACATTCGATGTATTTTTCCTTTTTTTTTTCGTCGAAATTTAGTTCTACGCTCTTATTGAATTTCCCGCTGCACTGTTCTGACGTCTACTACGTGAGTCAGTGTATGTACGTAGAAAAATATTTGCTCGTTTGTATTCATTGTACGTTTCGATGTTTGGGCGATCTAATAAATTGTTAATATTCGTAGAGATTTAATTTATATGTTAATGGAAAAAAATTTCTATCGTTTCAAATCGCCGAACGATCAGAAAAATTAACCTTTTGATTCTTTCTTGACAGTTTCTCAAGTGGCTCCCTCTGAGACAAAGGTATCAATTTTAATGGTTGAGTTATGTTGACCATAATATTGGGATTCGTTAACGTTGCCATGGTAGTTGCTTACGATAATAAATCTAATATCCGGATTCGTCTTCAAACAGAAGCAATGCAAGGTGCGAACAAAGTATTTTGGATAGCTTGGAGCATAAAATGAATGATTTACTTCTGCGACTTATTTGGGAATCATTCTAGCATTTTAGCTTTCATTTTTGTTGGATAAAACGTATTGATAATGTCTTATTTTTGTGGGACTCTGTCAGACGATAAAGAGGATACCATGGAGAGGCATGGTGTTATTAAGGTAATACGTTTAATCTGAGACAGTGGCAATGATATAAATAGCATTTAGTGAGGTTATAATACGCTTTAATCGATAGAAAAAAAAAGGAAAGAAAAGATTGCAATAGTTTATAGAAACGATGCTTATTTATTTATTTACTTATTTATTATTATAATAATAATTATTATTATTATAGCACGGCAAACAGAGAGGAAGAACCATCAATGAGATAGAGCCGGTTCATGGATTAACGTATTGTCGTAGGAAAGCTAATAAAATACGCCACTCTAATAAAGGGAAAGTTAAGTCTGATGATTTATCTTTTAATGATAAGAGCGACGATAAGATGTGTTCACCGAAGAATAAGAGCAGGCGTTATCTTCGTAAAGAGATCGAAAGACTGATGGAGGAGAATCATATGTTAATGACGAAATTGGAAGATTTTAATGCGATGTCTTCAGGTAGCTTCGAAACGATCTATAAATTTTAACTTCCAAGATGTGTTTCGAGGTAAAACAATTCTTCTTGTTTCAGACAATAGGGAGGAACAGAGGGATAAAGATAAGTTAATATTTAAATTACGCGATAAGTATCACAAATTGGCGCAGGAATACGAACGAGTTCAACAGGAGTGCGAAGAATTGAACGTTCTGTTGAAGCAAAAAGAGACTGAATATAGACAATTGCACGTTCATCACGAAGAGTCCACTCAGGTTTACCAACGATTAGAGAAAACGAAAGATAGTTTATTAGATCTTAATCAAAAATTAAAATCTGAAAATATTCAATTGAGCGAAGATATTGTGCTTCTTAAAAAAGTAATTTATCAATTAAATATAGAATTAGAAAGGTATCAGGACAAGCTGAGGTCATGCGGACAAATAATACCTTTGCAATACAGTACTGGCACGATGAACGATGCAGAACTGTCTAAAGAAAATAAGAGGATGTTAGAATCTTGGGGTAACGTAGATCTACACGCTTTGGGGCCGCTTTTAAATGCTTATCAAGAGAATATAACGGAGAAGAAAGAATTGATAAGCGAATACGAACGAGAACTCAATGATTTTACCGGCAGATGCAAGGAAATCATATCGGAGAACGAATATTTACAAAAGGAATTGGAAAATTCGAAATCTAAGGTATTATAAAAAATAATAGTACGTATTCTCGTTATCGTTTTATTTCAATGAAAACTCTACGCAGTGTAACAGGTACGTGGAAGAGATAAAAGAAATTTCAAACGACGCAGCTTTGATCAAGGAACAAAATGATACTGTTACGCAGCAAGTAGTGAATCACAAACAGAAACTCGAGGAATTGAAATCGTTGTACGAAAGGAGGATAGAATCATTGACTCAGGAAAATAAAAGTCTGCATAAAGATGTCGTAACTTATAAAACTGAATTGAGTAATCTTCAAGGAAAATATAAGATAGTCAACGAGGGCTATGAAATGTTGAAGGGTAATAGCGATAAAACAATGCCGGTCCAAGTACACGTTGCAGCGGTAGACGAGTGCAAGAGGTTGTTCGAAGAATTGAAATCGCAGTACGAATCGGAGAAGAGAAAACTTTCTACGCGTATAAAACAATTGGAGGAGTCTTTACCGGACAACGAGAAACAACTTGTGACGGTAACGGCGGAGCGAAATCATTTGAAAAATCTAACGAAAACGTTAGAACGCAATCTGAAGTAATCAAAAAATTAAAAATTCATTGACGTATATAAGCATGAATAAAAATCCTCGTTAGAATGATTTCATTCAAGGAATGAAATTTGTTTTATTTATTTATTTATTTATTTTCTTCTCGTTCTTTTTCTTTTTCCTCAGACGTACACAGCACAAATTAACGAACGTCCAAAATATAATGTACTCGGTACAAATTTCACGTGACTCGTTTAAAAGACAATTGAATAAGACCACCGCGTATTGCGAAAAGTTAGTATCGGAATACGAGAGAGTTATATCGGAGAAGGACAAACTGACGAATTTGTTACGTGAAAGGGAGAAAGAAAATGCGGACATTCAATACATCGGAGACAGTATAGCGCACAGAGTGGGCAATTTAAAAAGTCAATTGAACGTAAGGGTAAATTTTGGTGTAAATGTAATTTGAAATGAGATAATTAAGAAAACAAAAAATAAAAGAAAAAATATCCATACGTATCCGTAGGCCGTACAAAAGGACGCGAAGGATCAATTGGCTATGGTGGAGAGGCATATTAAAATACACGAAGTTGGGACGCATCGATTGAAATCGGAATATCGTCAAGAGGTTCAACGTTTGAAAGGTTTGTTAAAGCAAAAGGACGACGCTATTGCTCGATTGCAAAAAGAAAAGGAGAAACGAACGTCCCAAGGAAATATCGAATCTCTTTGACGATACGATAGGAAGAACGTTCGACGAAACGATTTGATCGATCGTTATTATGATAGTTTGAAAGCTTTTAATGGTAATGATTCCATCGGATCGTATTGATAATCTATATACAATTTCATACATTAAACGTTGGGGGTAATCGTAGAATTTACGATTTCATTTTTGCGGATCGACAATGGACGAGAACGATTTATAGTAATCGGTCATTTTCTGTCATCCTCTTGAATGAACGTAATTACAGTGATTGCCTAAAAAATATATAGAGGCCTGTATAGAGTTAGTGAAGTATTCCGTTCATTGAATAAAATTAAATTTTCGTGTGCACAATTCTATTCCTCTTGTTTTTTTTTTCTTTTTTTTTAATTATTATTTCTCTCTCTCTCTCTCTCTCTCTCACTCTCTATCTCTCTCTCTCCCTCTTCTTAATATTAATCTCGATCGAGAGATAGCAATCGTTGGCGATCAATTTTAATAATCTTCCTCGTTAATAGAATATCACGTCCGGAATTCGTGCGACATCGAAGAGAGAGAGAGAGAGAGATACGGTGGGTGCCCCCCCCCCCCCCTTAGGGTGTCTAACGCACGTGTAGGAAACGTCAGATTTTAACCGACGACATCACCTTTATTTAATGGTGACATCAACTCAACTCAACTCAACTCAACTCAACGCAACGCAAGTGGTCTCGAAGGTTAACCAATTGCCACGGAGGGAGGAATGCTTGTTATCATAATTCTTTCTATGCAAGAAGAAACCGATGAGAAGGGAGGGCCACATCGTCGTCTCGTTATAGAAATGATCTCACGTGCATCTCATTTTAATGGTGAGACACCCCTCTCCCTCCGCGCGCGCGCGCGCGCGCGCACGTGTGCGTTTGTAAATTCATTTGCATACGATCTGTCTCTCACCTTAACAAGTTTTTATTATATCCGAGACGAAGATAGTGTTACCAGCAGCTTGATAATTATCATCTTGGACTATTGACCTCGTTTTCAAGCTAGGAAAGGAAGATTTATGTGAACTGGCGAGGTCTGGTTCGCGTCAAAGGCAAAGAAAAAGAAAATGGAAAGAAAGAAAAGAAAATAAATAAGCGAGGGAAGGAAGGAAAGAGAAAGAAAAGAGAGGAGTGGGGGAAAAAGAAGAACGACACATTTTAGCCTTCAATCCGTAATATTTTCTTGTCAAGAGAGAAGGATTGGAAAAAAAAGTACATCTCATTTGTTCCTTCGAATTTACGAGTTTATATTTTTTAGGTGGTACACGTCATCAACGAATAAGAATATTAATTAGTTAACAGGAAATTTGCCTCGTCAACGGACAGAAAGAGACACGCGTCACTTGTATAGAATTTTATTGATTTCTTTTTTTTTTTTTTTTTTTTTTTTTTCTAATTATTTATCTACTTCGTAGGATTATTTCAGGTAACGATTAACACCGATGGCCCCCGTGGAAAGTACGCTTCAATAGGGAATTGTAGATTCACGAGAAAGAGAGAGAGAGAGAGAGAGAGAGAGAAAGATAGAGATAGAGATAGAGATAGATAGAATTATAGAAGGCGAAGAGGGAGAAACCGAGAGAGTGAAGATAAACGGCCGTCCTAAATTCTAATATTACAAACGACGACGACGACGACGACGACGATAATGTTTCGTTCCTTGCGTCGACTCTTAAGCGTAATACGAAAGGTGCATTTACCTTAATGAAAACAACGCTGTGGGTGCGTTTACCAACACACACTCCTCGATGATTGTACATACTTTTCTCTTATTATACGCGGCTCATATTAAAACGAGAGTTCTCCTCGTTTACGTAAAACCCATACTTTCTCATATCGGTTTTTTTCTTTGTTTTTTTTTTTTTTTGTTAACTTGTTTAAATTTCTTTTTACGTATTTCTTTTAAAAATTTCTCCCGTAATAGAAACAGAAATCGGAGATAA
>OU426871.1:1100000-1105000 GCA_911387685.1 Dolichovespula media
ATTAAGATCGCGAGATCGATCGTGGAAGTTTAATTGAACGTTTGCAAAGAAAAAAGATTTTCTTCCTTTCATTCTTTCTTTCTTTTTTTCTTTCTTTCTTTCTTTGCTCGTTTGTTTTTTATTTTTTTATTTTTTTATTATTCTTATCATCATCGTCATCATCATCATCATTTTTACTGTTCTTGTATGTTTTCTTTTTCTTCGATTATTATTTAGACGAATAACAAGGAAGATTAACGGCAAGAAGTAGACGGAGACCACGAGAGGGTTGATTCACTGCGTTTGATTATCCAGAAAAATATACTGTAAATATTTGCGAGTTCGAAAGGCGTTGAAGTTAACGAAAGAGGAAACGCGCGGAGTGTTTCACGAATGAAAACTGTCGGAGGTTCTTTCGAAGCATTTCTCGGATTCGACAAATCATCGTCGCTTCTATTAATACTTTTACATATATTGAAAAAGGACCAGAAAAATAAAAAAGGCAGAAAGCTTGTAACGTAGATAAATACATACATACATATATATATATATATATATATATATATATATGAATCTAATAACAAATGAATTTATATCTTTTAGGAAGAAATTTATTAACGATAAAAATAGGATTGTTTTTCATTTTTTTTCTTTTTGTTAATTCATTATTATTAGTACAGCTACGGCTGGGGGGTGATGGGGTGGGGCGATAAAATATATTTCTATATACAAAAGTCTATGTGTATTATTATTTCGTTGAAACGAGAAGTGTTAAAAGTACCATATCGAGTGAGAGTATAATGGGGAGGAGGATACTTTTGGTGTTGGAACGGACGAAGTTCAAACAAACGAGAAAAGGGCGCCGGAAGTCGTTGGACTCTTGGTGTGGTGATTCGGGGTGAGAGAGAGCTTCCATGGTCTCTTTGTTCTATAAAAAGACATGAGAGCGAGAGAGGAAAGCATTATTTCTTACCTTTCCCCTATTGGCTATTACGTTCGCTTGTTATTCTGACCGAAACGAGCAGCCTAAATTCGAAGAAATTTCCGGCTACGCGAGAAAAAGAGAAAAAGAGAGAGAGAGGTCACAAATAAAAAATACGCGAAGGAGAAGGATAAAATTTCTTAACAAAGTCAAATAAGTTAAACGTAGTTTTTCTTTGTGTAGAAAGAAATAACAAAATGATGGAGAAAGAGGGAATTAGAGAGAGAGAGAGAGAGAGAGAAAACAAAGTTGTTTTCGTGTAGCCGGAGGCATTGTTTATTTTCTTTTGAACGAACAAGTGAAAAAGGATAAAACATTGGTAGTACAAAATTTATTAAACAATTTAACTTTATAAATATACGTATATATGTAAATCTGTATTTTTTGATATCATCATAATTTTATTCCCTTTTATTTTATTTTATTTTTAGAAAATTCTTTCGAATAATTAAACGAGGATAACACATTATTGTCACAAACACTTTGAAGACATTTCTTTTTTTTTTTTCTTTTTCAAATATAATTTACTAATCATAAATAAGACATCACATTGTTAGATATAAATATAATACGTAACATACGGAATTAAGTTTATTGTATATACATTTATGTGTATGTACTTTATTTTTATTCTTTTTTTCTTCTTTTTGTTTTTTCCTTACGATCGTAAAAGAATTAAATTCCATCCTCGTCGGTAGAATTAGGAAACGTTCGTAAATTCTTTGCATAGTCGAAACCCGTTATTCGGTTAGTGTGCGTTAATTGTTATTCAGCACATTCAGTACGTACGAATTGCATCGCATCGTGTCCATAAAAATGCAGCTATGTCGTATAAGAGACGTTCGATACTTACACCGCACATATGTGTACATGTATATATATATATATACACATACTACATAGTGAGAACGTATAAGTGAAGCCAAGAATCGTTGTATATCACATCACGATCGTAGATATACATATACATATGTACGTAATAGTCACGTGCTGTTCATCTCTAGAGAATATAGATCACACACGACGTAGATATATACAATACACATTTAATGTGTCTTTATATATATATATATATATATATATATATATATATATATCATAAATTTATATACATAGATATATATACACACATATACGTTTCGACGTAAGATCGTAAATTCTCTTTTAACACTGCATTGCGTTTCTTTCTCCAGTTGTTGTCTAGGAAGTTCCTTTAAAGAGGAAATAGAAAATAAAGAAAGTGAAGTAAAATAAAAAAGAAAAACAAATGGGGCAAGGAGAAATAGAATCGAAGTTAGATTATTGAAGTTCAACGGTGCGGAACGTAATATATAATGGAATGGATGTCCGTCTTACGTGTATAAGAGAATCTTGAAGAAAAAAAGAAAAAGAAAAAAAATGCAGTAGGAAAAAGAAAAAGGCGATTAGATTCCTCTCGGAAAACTTCCTTTCGAGTTAAATTGAACTCGCTACGTGAGTCATGAAAGTGAAAGTCAAGGAACTTATGTCTTAGGTACATATATATACGAATCGAAATCTAACGAGATATCGTGTTCTGTAATAATTAATTTTTATTTTATTTTGTTCTGTTTTATTTTATTTTTTATTTCGTTTTCAAAAAAACTTATTAGTTATCTTAAAAGATACATATATATATATATATATATATATATATAGTAATTCAATAATATTTTTATACGTAATAATATATTTACCTAAGATAATACTTATCAATCTCGTTTTCTAATCTGAAAAAGAAAAAGAAAAGAAAAGAAAGGAAAGGAAAGGAAAAGAAAGAAAATAAAGGTAAAGAAAAGATGAGTCAGTCGTGTGTTAATTTGTTAACAAATTTGAAATGAATATACATACATGATATTTACACGGAGACGGAAGAAAATCGTATACAAATTTTGTTCTCATATTTTGTTTACAGAGAGAGAACTATCATCTCTCATAGTATCAAATAGAATAAGCTACATAAATATATATGATCTTGTATGTAAATTAAAGTGCGGATATTGTCGAGAATTGAAAGTCAAAATCATATTCGGTTCGTCGTGATCGATCTCGATGACATAATTTCACCTACTTAAATACATAACATTATCTACCGTATGGTAGATATGTATATACGTGTATATAGGATGTATCTCAAAGTTGTACGCGTAATAAATGTCGATGTAACGTTGTAATTGATATCGTACAAAGTGTCGCGGTTTGATAACCGGTAGAAACGTTTATATCATTGACTGACGACTACTGTCGGCACGTTTAAAATGGCCGAATGAGGAGGATTTTCATATTTTGCGTTGCAGTGAATAACTTCCGTTCACAATCTCGACCATTTACCTCGACGTTAAATATATATATATATATATATATATATATATATGTATATATTCTCTCTTCACTCTATTACTTCTAATAACGAACAGAGAAGAGATACGTATTTTTCTTTCTTTTAATTTTATTTATTTATTTTTTGTTTTTTTTATGATACGAATCAGACGACTCCTAAAAAACTGATTCAATTTAAACGAACGTGGGTGTAAAATAATTGTCGGTTCCTTTGTGCGATTTTCATGATTATTTCTTTTTTTTTTTAATTTTTCGTTTTGTTTTAGACAATGAAACTTGGCGGATGGATCTTTTATAAATATATAATATTATATTAAACTTATTATAAATATATATATATATATATATATTTATCCGAAGAAATATAGACAGAGATTTTTGCGATGTCACTATTTTTAATAGTATTTGTTATTACAGCGTACGATTAAACGCAGAGAGATGAAATGCAGAGCTCGGGTCAAATTTGTGCGTTGGCGTTAGTGCATCGTTGGCTTGTTTGGAAATATCAGTGGGAGGATAGTACATTTTGTTAATCCTTTTGCAATGCCACGTTACATTGAACTCACGAAGTTCATTGTATTCTTATTAACATAAATATATATATATATATATATATATATATATACATTTGTCATGAAATTAATTTATAATTTATATTCGAAAAATTATAACTTTGACGAAAGTAGATATTTCAGATAGTTGCATAATAATTTGATATTAAAAAAAAAAAAATAACGATAATTATTTTGCAAAAAGGTTAATAAAATTTTCTATTTTCTAATCGTCTTACGTAATAACTAGCTCCTCTAATAATAGGAATAATGCGATTAGTCAGTGGGAATGATTCAAACAGTTGCAATAGAAAATGTGTCATTTAAGTAAAAGTCATGGAAATCGTCGATTTGTTATGTCACTAATGAATTAGAAAATAGATCGTAGATCGTATATAATAAAATAATTATTAATAATGATGATGACTATGATAATGATGATGATGGTAGAAATTGTGTGTCGATAAATTGGAATAGGTCATCTTTGTGCACTCGTGTTAACTTAAAACAGTATATTTAATTAATTTAATCTAATTAGTATTAATTACTTTACTCCGAGAGAATCGATTGTCGAGAGAGAAAGAAAGAAAGATAGACTCGATTCTTTTTTATTTTTCCACTCGATAGATCCTTGTTATCGTTCCGAATACATAAAATAAAACGAATCACGGATCTTAAGAATTTAATTCGAAACGAGCACCTAATGCAACGAACGGATCTAGAGCGATGCAATGTGCGTGTATATGTCGGTTATCGGGAATAGACGAGAAAGTTGCAACCGTGCGGGCGTTGACGTATGTTAGAAAAGAAAATAATTAGATTTATCGTTCTTCTTCTTTTCTTTTATTTATTTTTATTTATTTTCTTTTTTTTTTTTTTTATTTAAAATCCTTCAAACTTAATTTTATCGACGAAGATCATCTTTAAAGATTGTATCCTTTAAATTCTCGCTTTAAAGCGCACGTTCGATATTTAAAAAAAACGATATAACGACGACGATAAAATTTTGTCGAATAATAAAATCACGATTAAAATCGATCTATCGCAATGATAATAATGGATGATAATAACGGAATAATTTCGTAGATGAAATTTCGCGATTAAAGTTCGTCTTTAAATGTAATATTTCG
>OU426871.1:1110000-1122500 GCA_911387685.1 Dolichovespula media
AATTATTGTATTACAAATTACCCATTGGCAAAGCTAATAAAGTATTCTCGCGGAATTAATTAATTAACCATCGGGATATATAAGGGTCAACCCAAGAAGGGAGTTAGTGTTCTCGGATATCGAGAAACGTTATAGTTCGTGATGGAATCTTGTCCGTCCTTCGTTGGGGGTTGCTGATGAAGAACGGAAACTGGAAACCGATGCTCGAATATCGAATTGCCGTTCTTACAAGAGGATGTTTCGCTCTCTCTCCCTCTCTCTCTCTCTCTTTTCCCTTTTCTTTTTATTCCTTATACAATTTTTTTTTTTGATTTTATTATTATTATTTTATTTTTTTATTTTTTTATTTATTCATTTTTTGTTTATATATATATATATATATATATATATATATATATATATATATTTCTTTCATTTCTTTTCTTTTTATTCCTACAATGTGGTTTAAAGAAGCGACATTCGATTCGCACGTTATTCGGATCGACTCGTTGAACCTTGTCGTCGAAGAACAAGTAACACGATAGGAAATCGAAACACGGCAGTATTCTCTCGATGTGGGTGTGTGTGTGTGTGGTGTGGGGTGTATGTGTGTATATATATATATATATATATATATGTCTTTATCTCAAAGGAAACAAACGGAATCGTAGAAGTCGGAGGACACAACGTGTGCGACATATAATTTATGCGAACGATTAGTGCTACGTTGAGATCGAACCAAAGCGATAAGAGAGCGAGAGAGAGAAAGAAAGAGAGAGAGAGAGAGAGAGAGAGAGAGAGAGAGAGAGAGAGAGAGAGAGAGAGAGAGAGAGAGAGAGAGGTACCCAAGAGAAACTACGAATGAGTATCCGTGTATTTCAATCGTTCGTATGCGTCCACGAAAGTGTGTAGGCGGTTTATTCGATTAAATAAGTCATAAATTTTCTTACTACGAAAAAGTACACACGCTTGTTTGCCCTTGCGTTCGAGAACAACAAATTATATTCTTTTTCGAGTTAACTGAACGATTCGATAGGTCGTTAATCGATTAATACGTACAAAGTCGTGATATTTTAACGCAAACGTTGTTTACCACTTGGCCATTTGATCAAGATCATCGAGTTGGATTCTTGGCGCGATCCGTTTTCTCGTAATTGAATAAAATTGTACGGAGAATAATTGTTCACATCGATAAGATTCAATTGAACGAGGATTGATTTGATTTTAATGTTATTTCGATCGAAAGAGAAACGCGCGCGTATCCGTGGGACGTTTTTTGTTTTCTTTTTCTTTTTTCTTTCTTTTCATTGATCTCTCGTCTTTTATTATAACGAATTTTCCTACGCGTTCGCGCGCGCACGCGCACGTTTACATTTCTTATCATTTTTCTATGCACACGACAGTTTTCCCCCACTTCGGTGCTATTAATATCGCGGCAATAATATATTTTGCGATCGACCTATCGATAGTCGCGTCAGCCTACGCTTGCACTTGTCGGGACTTCACGCTCGATGACTTCGATAAATGGCGTCTACAAAGCGTGTACCAACACCACCATCACCACCAGCAAAGCCGCGTCAAGCAGCAATGCCTTCCGATTGAAATAATGTTTTTTTTTTTTTCAAAGCTAAAGAGGTTCTATTTTTTTTTTTATCTTTTTTTTAATCCCTTTTCTATTCGAACGGATAATCCGATAACCAAAGATCATTCGAATACCCGATCAACGTCGTTATTCGTGTAATTGATTGATTGATTTTTTCTTTCTTTCTTTTTTTTTTTTTCTTTTTCTTTAATCGTAAAAGGTCGAGAATAAAATATATAACCCCGTGTTATTTATCCCCTGTTCGTCGTAAACGAGAGACCTATCGATACCTCCTTCGATAATCGTAACCTCGTAAAAAAAAAAAAAAAAGAAAAAAGAAGAACACATTCCGTTTGTTACAAAAACTTCTAATAATACGAGATATCTATTGTAATTAATTACGTTGACATCGAATTAATTCGTAATTAAAATATCGTTTTATCGTCAACGAACTCGATAATATAAAATTATAATCTACATAATAATAATATCGTTAATAATATTTTTGTTCCTTTGTTTTTCCATTCTCAACGAAACAACATTTTTTCTCATTCACTTTGGTACAGTACATAGTTTGAAATTAAACGATTCTCTCTCTCTCTCTCTCTTTTAATCAAGGGACAAACAATACTAAACTTTATTACGTAATACGTTTTACGATCTCGATACGATAACAAGCGTCGTCATGATTTTTATCATCATCACCATCGTCGTCGTCGTCGTCGTCGTCGTCGTCGTCATCATCATCATCATAATTATCATCATCATCGTCGTATAATCATTGTCGTACTGGTGTGGGTGCAGTAAAATCGCAGGTTAGGTCGGTCCACATCGAGTTACAACCGTGGAGGCGGCAACAGGTGCTGTGGGGTCATGGTTCGATGCCCGAGACTACACCTTCCTATTCATTCTCTTTTTCTCTTTTTCTTTTTTTATATCTCTTCAACCTTCCTCCTCCGTTTGATATCTCTTATGATCATTTCTCTCTCTCTCTCTCTCTCTCTCTCTTTTTCTTCCTCACCTTCCTTATCTTCGCTTAATTTTCCCACGCAAGAGTCTCTGTTTCACACGATCAAGTATACGAATCCTTTGTAAGATTCTCTATCTCTCTCTCTCTCTCTCTCTCAAGTATGATATTACTATTAAGCCGTTTAATGAATTCGATTTATTTTCACACAAAAAGTGTATATTCTTTTTATTATCGATTAAAGCGACATCGAGGTAGAAATTATCGTCTCGTAACTTGGATTATTATTGTCGCGAATTAATTGCACATCGAACGTTCTTTTTCCTTTCCTTTTTTTTGTTTTTTTTTGTTTTTCTTTTTCGTATACTCGCGTATCTTAACGAGAAAAGAATTCATTGATCATCGGTAAATAATAGAAACGTTTGAGGAATGTATAATTGCCTTTGAAAAATAAGTTAAACGTTCGATGTAAAATGGAACGTCACTGATGTAGACGACGTTGTTTTCAGTGCATTTAACAGACACTAGAGAAAATCGATTTTTCCCTCTTGTCCAGGTTTCGTTGAACTCTTCGTAGGAGGTCGTGTTTGGATGTTCTTAAGCACTCTTATACCCAGTGATATAAACGAACGAGGCGGCTCTTCTACCGTACTTTATTATTCTTGAAAGCGGTTCATAGAGTCGATCATGCGTGCGACGACGCAACGTTACTCTATGCAACGTCGAACATTAGTCCGATCTTCCGACGATGAATTACACTGGCATTAGTGTGTTCCGTCTAAATACGACGCGGTTAATAGCGGCAGGTGCGTTTTGCAATAGGCATGACGTTTACGTAACAGGCAGTCGTTGTTATTACCGATTTCGTCTATTAACAGACCGTGATCGTAATTATGTTACTCTTCATCGTCACCGTCATCGTCATCGTCATTGTCATCATCGTCATGTTTCCGATCTCTCTCTCTCTCTCATACGGTTACTCCCTCATTTTTTTATCATACAAATTTTCTATGTTAAAAATTATAATGTGCTTCATTTTTAATTATTATTATTATTATTTTTTTTTTTTTTTTTATATCGGAAAGGGTTCATACACGGTGTACGTGAGGATCGTGCACGTGTGTGTATACGTCGATTATCGTTCGTATTAGTTTTTAATTTATTTGTATTCCCGACTTTGAAAGTCTCTTTCAAGCGAAGAACGATCATCACATCGATTGGGACGTATCACGGTTTAAACAACAAACACATTGAGGGGGACACCTTATAGGTTTTGAAAATAATAATAGAATGATATTGACGAGAGAGCTTCTCGTCGACTTTGTGCGTGGCAGTAGCGATCAGTTCGTCGACCGAGAGAGACCTCCGGTCTTCGCGTTAAACTTCTCTCTCTTTCTCTCCCTCTCTCTTGCATTGAATTTACTCTATCGACCGAGCCTTCTTTTACCAACCGAGGACGAAACGGATAACAAAACAAGGTTTTCTTATTAATTAATTAATGAATTAATTAATTAATTAATTCCTCCTTCTAATTTTTTTTTTTTAACTTATCTATAACGATTATTTTTCCTTTTTTTGTATCTCCAAATTTGTTATCATTCATGCTCATTTATATTCGATTTATCCTCGATCAACGACATCGTTGATACCAAACGTACGATAGTTCTTTCTTTTCTTCTCTCGTTTTAATTTTTTGAAAGAAAAACAAAAAAGGAAAAAGAAATTATAATAGAAATATAGTTTCATTGTTGATTCTACGATAGGCCCGTAAATTTCCCGCTGAAAACTCTTTCATTGAACAGTGGCTCGCTCTGTCGGAGATGACCGGTACTCTCTTTACTACTCCTCGCTTACTACTCCCTCGTATTCGTAAGGTAATGAATGAATGAATGAATGAATGAATGAATGAATGAATGAATGAACGAACGAACGTATGAATGAATGAAATTATTAATGCACAGGTCGATACTTTTTGGAATGAATGAAATCAATATTTTTTTTTTTCACTCACCGGTTTCATCGCGTTCGTGGCCTTCGCAAAAAGTTGCGATCAATAGATTATCATTTCCCTTATAATTATTATCACGTACGTCACTCTTAATCGAAGTAAATACGATATAAAGTATTAAACACAACGCGGTAAGATTTCTCATCATTTTCGTATTTCTCTTCCTCCTCTCTTTTTCTCTCTCTCTCTCTCTCTCTCTCTCTTTCTTTTCTTTCTCCCCTCCCTTGATCTCGGTCACTTATAGTTTATTCATTTTCTTCTTCTTCTTCTTCTTCTTCTTCTTTTTTTTTTTTTAAATTTTATTCCATTCAATTCTCTTTTTCCTCTTTTATTCTTCGCTCGTCAGACATGAAGAAGTAACGAAAGAATCGGCGCTCGTAACAAGACTGAGAAATTGCACTTACCGATGCATTCTAATATATATTTCGATTACCACCGATCTTGTTCTCGATCATTGTACAGTTAGGAATGCGAGAGGTCGTGGACAAGTCGAGCATTTAAAAAAGGGTTTTTTGATGTCAAGTAACCCCTTTCTACGATCTAAACCTTTCTCGAAATACGTATGTGTACGATCGACAAAGTAAAGTTGCGCCTATGTGTGGTCGAGTTGGTTTGGCATATATCGCCAATCGAACGGCGATCTAACGGTAGTTCTTCTTTTGGAAATATCGTACCGTAAAGATCTTTTTGATTTCCTTTTTTTTTTTTTGTCTTCTCTTTGTCTTTCCTTTGTCCCCGTAACGAAGGAAGTTGTTCGTTCTATCTTCAGGAAAAGGAAGAAGGAAGGAAAAAATTAGAAATCTTCTTGGAAATTAATTATTGGATAGAAATCATTTTTTTTTTAAATTTGTAGAAATATTAAGAAGAATTATCGGATCATTTATTTATTTATTTATTTTTTTTTTTTTTTTTTTTCATAAATTCATCAAGCCACGTTAGAGGGGGTCGATCGATGATCAAGAAAAATTAGAAAAATCAATGGGACGATAATTAGAAAAGATTTGAATGATCGAGGTATTTTCTTTTTTCTTTTTTATTTCCTTTCTTATTTCAATCAACAATTTGTACGTAACAGTATTAGTTAATTTCGTTTGAACGCGTGTGTCTCGTTATTGATTTCTATTATCGTTTAGAACAAATAATTCTTATAAATTATCAAATTTTCTTCGTTCAGGACTGTATGATTAACGTCGGTTATCGGTTCGTTCGCTTTCGAATGGTACGAATTTTAATAATATCGCGTTATTAACACGTAACGGTACACGTGGCTCGTTTTTACGATCTTCAGCAGTCGTCATTAATCCTCTCTCTCTCTCTCTCTCTCTCTCGTTAGAAATAACGAGCAGGGTAGCCTTTAAACGTTTCTACGTTTCTCCAACCTCATGGTATATTCGTGTTTAGTCGCGCACACATCAAAGAACGAGAAAAAAGGAAAAAAAAAAGAGAAAAAATCTTTCCAACTTTTACATAATTAAAAAATATATGTGTATATATATCTATATATATATATATATATATATATATATATATATATATATATATATCTATATATATACACATATTTCCGAAGGTAAATGAGTTAGTTGATCGATCGTTAAAAAAAAGAAATCTCCCTTGTAGTATTTGTCGTTAGAAGAAAATATGAAATTTTCAAAATCGCAATGATTCCTCAAAAGAGTACCCTCTTGAACGTACGTGCGTGAGCGCGCGCGTTTGCGTTTGCGTATTATGAACTTTACGTCGTTTATCGTATCGAGATTTATGGATAAAATATCTGTGTATCTTTACTTTTTTTCTTTTTTTTTTTTTTTTTTTTTTTTATTACTATTATTATTATTTTTCCTTTTAGTAGCTTTCGAGTTTATCTCTCGCGAGATAAATTGTACGATTATAACGTTTGTTATCGCGCAAATCGATTGACAACGTGAAAGATAATACGCGTTTCATTCTGAACTTAAAAGTATTTTAAATATTTTATTATATTAGAGAAAAAGAAATTTTAGCGAAAGTAACAAAAGAGAGATAAAAAGAGACGGAGACAGAGAGAGGACAAATATTTTCCTACGAAAGGAAAAGAAAAAAGAAAGAGGGGGTAAGGAATAAACAGAAAAACAAGTAAACAGACTTTTCGGAAGAAATCGATAAAATATATTGTATTTTTTTCGGAACGGGTCGAAGATTAAATTCTGCAAATTCGTGAGCTACCTTATAACAAAAATAATTAAATAAATAAATTAATTAATTAATTAAAAAAAAAGAAATTAATGATCGCAACGATGAGAGTGGACCGAGGAAATACCCACAGGTTGATTTTCATTTTCAGATGATTGCCGTTTTAAATTGTAGGGGAGAGAGAGAGAGAGAGAGAGAGAGAGCCAACGAGAGAGAGAGAGAGAAATAATAGTAGGGGAAGAGTGTGTGAGAGAGAGAGAGAGAGAGAGAGAGAGAGGGAGGGAGGGAGGGGGCATATTGGACTTAGAACGAGTGAGAGTGAGCGTGTTGGGGCGAAGGAGAGAGTGGGGGGAGTGAGAAGGGATTGGGTGGGCGGTTGTCGTTCATCCGAGTGCAGTCTGCGACGAGACGACGTGGTTAGAACATTGGAGCGACACTTGACTCGTGTCCTCTCTCTATTATTTCGGCTCTCTTTTCCTCCTTCCATATATTTTCCTTCATCGATCCCATCTAATTCGTCATCGATTAATCCTCTTTTATAATCTGTGTGTGTATGTATATCTATATATATATATATATATATGTATGTATGTATGTATGTATGTATGTATATGTATATATAAATATGCATTTTATCATCCTCTCCCAGTTAGTGCCATAATCTAATTTCGTGCGGGAGTTTTTTCTTTTTTTTTTTTTAACGAACGAGTGTTGTTTAACAGTGAAGAACTACAATATATATATATATATAAAAAGTGAAAGACGACGAGAAGTGAATTTCCTTTTTTTTTTCTTTTTTTTTCCCCCTCTTTTGAAAATGTAAGAGCGAGAATTTTATTTGATTTTCATTAACGATATCTCTTTTTCTTTCTACGTCTCGGATTCGTCACCGCGATCGGCTTGTATATTCGATAAAAGAAAAGTAGAATGTCGGACGGTCAGACAGACGGACAGAGAATGAGTGAGTGTGTGATGCGTATATGTGTGTGAGAGAGAGAAAGAGAGAGAGAGAGAGAGAGAGAGAGAGAGAAATTGTTTTTGTAGAATGGATTTGAACAGCGACACGTGTAATCAAGAAATTATTTTCTACGTCCTCTTGTTTGTGTTGCCAGAAGTGTTTATTTTTTGTTCTCTCTCTCTCTCTCTCTCTCTCTCTCTCGTGTGCGCTCTAACTCGACGACGCGTGAGTTTAGAGAGAGAGAGAGTGAGAAAGAGAGGGGGTGAGGGAATAAGTCGTTTGATTATAATACGAAGCACGAAACGTTAGTGAGTCACGTTTCGTACGACTTATACCTGCAATAAGGCATGTTTTCGTTTCTTTTTTTTTATATAAGGATATATACAAATACGTAAATATATATATATATATATATATATATACGTATGTATGTGTGTGCGTGTGCGTGTCTAATCTTTTGACTGACATGGTTATGCCGAATCGTTCGTCTCTCTCTCTCTCTCTCTCTCTCTCTCTCTCTCTCTCTCTCTTTCTCTCTCTCTTTCTCTTTCTTTCTCGTATTAATATAACTATATTAGATGAATAGAACGAGCGAGAGTGGGCCGAGAATCTTTCGCTCGTTATATTCGGGTAAAATCTTTTAACCAGTTGGAAGCTAAGAAGAAGAAGAAGAAGAAGACGACGACGACGACGACGGCGTCGTCGTCCAGGTATTATACCTGCTCGAGGTCGTGGCTATAATACCTCTCGAGGTAGAAGGGAACACAACGAAAGGGAGAGAGAGAGAGAGAGAGAGAGAGAGAAGGGAACAACAACGTGGCAGTTGCGGCCGGCCGGTTTCTGCCATTAGAAAGAAAGAGATAGTGGTAGACGACGTAGTAGAAACGAACGCCTCTTAGGTATATTACTATATAGCTCTTAGTATAATAACGAAACTTTCCTAAGCCTAACCTTTTTCATCCGAGAAACTTTTTATTTTCATTTTATTTCGATTCCTGTGCGAATATTTATCTCTCGTCCTTTTACTATTACTACTATTACTATTACTATTACTATTACTATTACTATTACTATTACTATTACTATTACTATTACTCGTTGTCGTCGTCGTAGTTTGAAATACGTGATATATAACTAACTTTACATTGTTTTGAAGCTACAGAGGATTTTACCTTGAAAATTGTACGTTTAATTATTTCTTCTCTGTGATGAAAAAAGAGAAAGAGATGATAGATAGATAGATAGATAGATAGATAGATAGATAGATAGATAGATAGATAGATAGATAGATAGATAGATAGATAGAGCAAGAGAAAGGAAGAGAGAGATCAAACATTGTTTAGTAAAAATTAGTTATCTTTCCTCTTAATACGATATCGATTAATCGTTCTAATACTCGCCTCGTTTAATTCAACATTCGATAGTTTCAATCCGTTGGAAACTTCGTTTAGCGTTTCCATGAAAAGGGTTTCTTTTTCTTTTTTTTTTTTTTTTTTTTTTTTTTTAATTATTACGCGTTAGTCGAGCGTTTCGAAAGACTTCTTTTTTTCGTGATCCTTCGAGCGTCTCTCGATACGTATCGTTTCGAAACTTTCTAATTGAAAAAAAAAAAAAAAAATAAAAATAAAAAATTGCTTTTTATCGTACGTTTCTAACACTTTTAAGAAATATCGCTTACTGTCTCCCCCTTCTCATATTATTCTATAACCTCTCGTAGAATATGAAAATGTTTTAGGACACACGCACGTTTCTTAGAATAAGGGAGGGTAAGGGAAAGGAAGAAGGGGTTGGGAGGGTGGTGGTGGTGGTGGTGGTGGAGGAGGAGGGGAAACACGTGCAGTAGGAACTTGTTTTTATCGCAAGGACGTCGGACTCCTCGTAAAACCTTTCGACGTTACGAATGCAAAAATGTAAGAAAACGGAAAGGAGGTCGAAAATTTTCGAAAACAAATTTCTTGATAATAAATTCTTCGTAATTTCTCAGAAGAATCTTTTCCGATGCAAAATATCTCTCTCTCTCTCTCTCTCTCTCTCTCTCTCTCTCTCTCTCTCTCTTATCTCTCTACCATTTGCTTCTTCCTTCACCTTTTAAATATTCAACAAGATGGAAATATGTTTTTCCACGCTTTCCCGACAGTTTCTCTTTGATTGAAATTAGATGGAAATTGACCTTATTTCCTTCCGTGAGCATCCTTTTATTATATATTACGTTCGATAATATTTCTTATACAACTCTTGGATGGTAGCCAAGAAGAAGAAGAAGAAGAAGAAGAAGAAAAAAATAAGGAAAAGAAAAGAGGAAGGAGAGAAGGAATTAGAGATACAGGGTGGGCCAAAAGTTTTTCAGATCGTCTTAAAAATCGACTAGTCTTTTTTTTTTTGTTTCAAAAGAGAGAGGGAGAGACGGGGGGGGGGAGATCTTTTGGCAACCAATTTTTTTTGTATGCTTTTTTGTTTTTCTTTCTTTCTTTTTTTTTTTTTTTTTTTTTTTTTAAGGAAGCACTCACTATTGCTGTTTTTGCTCGGTAAAGAGAACTTTTGGCCCTGGCCAGGTAAAATGAAAATCACTGAATCTCACAACACTCACGATTTGTTGTCCTTAAACGACGACGACGACGACGACGACGGAGTATTTTAAGATTATAGCTAATTCATTTTGGATTCATCTCAGGATCGGTTCTTTTTTTTCGGCAAAGTTCTCTTCAGTGTAAATGAATTGTCGTTCCAGCGCTGTTGGATTGGACCGTGACTAAACGAAATGACCGTGATTAAAGTTTGGAAGAAAGCCCGAATAGAGAAAGTATAGACCGGGTACGTAGGTAGAGATTGTGTTCGTTTATTATACTCTCATCTTGAAGAGAAAAAGAAAGATAGAGGGAGATAGAGATAGAGAAAGAGAGAGGTAGACAGAGAGAGAAACTTATTTAATTTATTCTTAGAACGTATTACGAAGGTAGTAGGGAAAAATTGGTCGGATTAACAGCTCCTTCACTGTAGTTGAAGCCTTAAGAAAGACCACACACCGTATACACTTGTATCTCGTCAAGGCTGTAAACGGTATATAAAAGCGAGACCGACCTCCTTATCGTCGTCTTGAGTTCTTCGATCGAGTTACTTGATCACACGTTGACTAGTATTAATTATCGATTGAGAATAATTCATTAAAAATCAATCGAAGAAAAAAAAAATATATATATATATATATGTATATATATATGTATATATACACGCGATAAGGAACGTGGAGAAATGGAGAAACGGTAGGGAAAAATATTTGGAGTGGAAAATTAAAAGGAAAAAAAAAAAAATATATCACGTGCTCGTAAAAACACATACTCGTAAATCACGTGCTCGTAGAAAAATTTTTGTTTTCGTATCGGAGAATTAGAAAGTTCGTTTACATGACGTTTAGATTAAAGAAAAGAACAAAAAAGAAAAAAAAAAAAAAGAAAGGAATGTTCGATGTCGCAGTGTTTTTCGAAGATTTTCAATGGTAAAAGAGATAAGATAAAGTGAAATTAAGAAAAAGGGGAAAAAGAAAGAAAAGAAAAAGATATGGGGAGTTATTTTGAAAGCTTTTAACATATTGCACGAAACTTTACACAGTCGTGACTTTCGTAATCGAGGATGCCAACGTGAAAATGATACGTCTCCTTTTAATACGTGCCGTAACTTACTTACTTTCTACTACTTTTCTTTTCCATCCTTCGTGATCTTCTTTAGAACGTGGAAACAAAGCTTTAGAATAACGTAACAAGACGTTATATATATATATATATATATATATATATATATATATATATATATAAAAAGAGATGATTAAGGAAACTATCGATAGATTTCGTTCGAAGATTTCATCGTTGTGGAATTTCCATTTTCTAATGGCATTTTAAGTATGAAAACGATTGCATGAACACATTCTAATAATACCATATTGCTTTCTCTCTCTCTCTCTCTCTCTCTCTCTTCTCTCTTTTCTCTCTCTATCTTTCACACACATAGACACACAAAGTGAGATTTAATTACAGTACAAACGATGAGAAAAACTTACTAATGAATTTCCATTTTGAACGTACAAATCATTACTTCAATTATAGCTGTTTTTTTTTTCTTTTTTTTTTTTTTAGAGTACTCGTTGATAATTGTGTGTATTTTCTTTTCTTTTTTTTTGTTTCTTTTATCGCATTTATGTATAATTCAATAACTTTTTTTGTCTCCTATTTATGATTTACTACGATCATCATTTTCATCCATTTAATTCGTTTAGAATCTTTGAGATAGTAAATGATGGTGATCCATCGTTTTCTTCTTTTTTTTGAATGCCTCTTTAAATCACGAACGATGGGAAAAAAAAATTGAAATTTGGGATCTTTCATTCTTTCTTTCTTCGTCTAATTCTTTTCTTTTTTCTTTTTCACAAATTTTCTATTAGAATTTCATGGGATGATTTTTTTTTTTTTTCCGGTAAATGCACATAAGTTCGAGATTTACGATCCGTAAAGTCAACGGCGTTGTACTCCATCGTTTTATGGAAATTGTTTCTTGTGCCTTAAGTGAATTCTACGAAAGAAATATCGTCTAACGTTAGTGTAAAAGTTTGCAGGTAAACTTGAACACGTGGTGTTCGACTACTTCTCCCCTCCCCTACCCTCTTCTACTCTCGATCGTGTTAAACCACGTTTCACTCTAATGGCGCACTTTCCGGAGCATCGTGATAACCCATTTATGTCATAGGTATATCGCCGTAAATGTGTAGTCGCTTTGCTTAGAATTGCTAATTACTAACCCATTCGTGTGTATGTATATATATATATATATATATATATATATATAT